>JACJUY010003988.1:27856-59430 GCA_014220935.1 Platorchestia sp. MABIK | reverse complement strand
CAGTCTATGATAGTCAGTCATAATTACAGGACTCGACTTGGCTTTGGCTCTCCTGCTTCAATAGAATCAACTTCTATATTTAACTTAACTTAAGTATAACACTTTGGCTTTGTGAACGTTGATCCAATTCATATACTTTTAAAATACTTTTTGATTTATTTTTAATATTAAAACCTACACCTAGTCGCATAGGCACGCTTAGAACACCTGTCAGCACGAACAGTGTGTGTATCAAATAATAATGTTGTGAGGGCTTTTCTTTCCCATAAATTTTTTCCTTTAGTTTTCCTTATTATTCATACAGTTCGTTTTCCTAGGTTTCTAGCGTTTTTCTTCCATTACGCGATGCTACAGTATTTACTTGCAATTTTCTTTATTGTCCGTATGAAGACCACGGCTAAACATGCTCAACTAACATTGAATCGACATTAGAAGGAGCATCATTATGAACAATTATTCGCTCCTCTCTTACTCAATAAATTAATTTAATAAATTTTAAACCTATCATATGTTGTCAGAGAGGGAATTCAATCCCTATTTTTCAATAATTTTCTAGTGTAACTCAGAATTATTACCCGTATGATCAAAATTTCGAAATTTCCTGTTAAAAGGACGGCGTCTCAATTTAATTACATAAATGTAAAAAGAATTTGCTGAACAAAGTCGCTCAAGACACCAAGTACCCCTGGATTTGTGCTGATTCTTGCCCCTGTTGCTCAAAGCTCTGCTCAAATAATGAAATCTACTTCGCTGCCACATTCGTTCTAATTTGGGAATCTTGGCCAGAGCATGACACGCAATTCCATCAAGTCTCCGTGTCCTACACCCCTCCTACTTAGCTTACTAGCGGGAGATTTAGGCCCCCACTCCGGTGGTTGGCGTGCCTGGACATCACCCAATGCCGTTTAAATTACCTCAGATGAGCTTCTCCAAGTATTTTCGAGTTAACAATTCATCGAAGTAATGTTTTCTACTAGGTTTGTAACCGAAAAAGCTGAATTTACCTCAGAGACTTTTACTCCCTACGATATGGTAGCTCAGCAACGTCCCACGCGAGTAGCCCTGAATCCGAAAGGGATCTATTTTATAAATCACCAAACTCGCGATAATGGTTCGTTATGGTTTTCCTCAAATGATTTGGTATTCAGTAAATATTGACACCACCTCTTTCATTTCTAAAGTAACTCGATCATAGCTAAAATTGAAAAAAGTGAAAAAGAAATTGTCAGTTGCAGATCCAACCCATTGAAAAAATTGTTTTGGTTATGTAGGATTTTGGATGAAGTATGCCAAGATTTCGATCAATATTTGAATGTTATTTGGAGGGGATCAGCAAAAAAATTGAGTGAGGGTATTATAGAGCAAGATTTTATTTTGCATTGGTATATTATGGAAAGTAATGTAGTAACCATTCAACGTCCGACACTTGTGAATGTTCATGAACGTCCGACACTTGTGTAAACGTCTGAAATCGAGGTACGAGGAAACATTTGGAATGAGGGTCTCTTCTACTTTTCTTGCACAGCCATGACTTACTATTGGATGAGTTCGTCTATGTATCAATAAATTGAGGGGAAGATTTTTCCGGCGTAAAATACTGAGACCTATATGAGCTTGGTGGAGAGACTTTTCTAATGCATGTTCAAAGTGCTAATGACGAATGTCCCGTGAGCTTCTCCATTGCCACTGCTATGAAATCAGCATACAGCTTGAATATCAATGAGAGTTTGCAATTTCTTCTAAATCTAGTTTTCCAAGTATTTCGCTCGTGCCCGACTCACTGTCAGTTAATGTTGAGGATTTTCAATATTTGCCCGGGAGTTTTGAATGTCATATTCAAGCGTGTAGTTACAGGATCGTGTTAATTGAGAGTGATGCCAATGCAGATATTTCAATACATCTAGTTATCATGCTTATTTGTAGAACTTGTGATGGATTTTTCCTACGGCTAAACTGTTCTTCTCAGATCAATGTCCAAGATGTAAAATTTTAAATTTAGTTTATACCTTTTTTAATTCATTTATGTACCCACTGTCATTTAACATTTTTAAGTTTAATTGTTACCGTAAACATTACTGTACATTTGAACTGATGTGATTCCATTTAATGTTCTCGTTCTTACGATGTTGCACTGTATTGGTCGCTGGTCTTGCGTTTAGGACGAGGGCTTAGGATCGGGTTACATCTGAGAAGGGCCTTGTGCAGTTTTAAGTGTCCTGCGCAGCTTGGGTAAGTGGTTTATCTGGAACTTGCGTATTACCCTCGGGCTTAGCTGATGATAGACAAAGCAGACAGACACACAACCTACAAATGGTTTAACCTACTTCGGTTATTAGATGGCTTGCCTTTAACATGCCGAAAACTAAAGTTAAAAACTCATCTGATCTTTACGTGAAAAGAATTCACGGTGGCTTACTAGTTTACTTGCCTTTAAAACTGGCCTAGAAAATGCAGGTCATTTCTAAATTCAAACTCTTTGAAGTCACGTCGCAATGCAACGAAGTTTTCTGACTTACTGACATGATTTTAGGAATTATATTAGAAAAAAATATTATAATTGTTTATACTATTATTCTCACCATTGCTATTATAATGATTAAATGTAGCACCTGAACACAAGAACCAAATTCAAACAACAATTTAAACAATTATTTCACAGCAAGAGATACATCAGTAGATAGTTTCTCAAGGCTTTCAAATCGGATGCATTATAAGTATAGCAATACTTGTGGACCCAAATAAGTTCAGCGGCTTCTAGGGCATCCTATCATCAGCGGCTTCTAGGGCATCCTATCATCAACGCCCTTCTAAGGTGTACAATTACATTTAACCTAATTCACTAAATGAACCTAGTTCCACATTAGACTGACCAATGAATTGGGTCGCTCAAGATTTAATGCTGAATTTTACACGAATGTTTAAATATTGGCCAGATCGGAACAGCGTGTTCTAGAAAAAACTTCAGATCAGACTTGAGATCAATGTAATTTATCATGGAAAATTACCCTATCAAGATGAATCATCCATCAGAAAAGGGTTGAGTTGATTACATTATTTGAACAATATTCTGACAGAAATAGGGATTCACGTTTCGTTTTGGCACGCATGACATATGCTCTTATTGCAGTAGCCAAAGTAACACTGCACAGATGCGTCACGGAAGAGTAGAGTTGTAACTCGAGAATCAGATGTAACAAAACAAAACTGATCTTAGATTCAGAGTCAGCATACTTGATTCAATTTAAACTACACTCTATTGCCCGAGTATCAAAATATTTCTTGACTAGTGATATGCATTTCCCCAATTGCAGAAATTTATCCCTTATCACTATCATACCTGTACGCATTTAATCAAATTATTTACGTAAAACAAAATTTGAAAATAACGGTCTCGACAGCTAGGATTAGACCAGGCAAATGGTCTGATCTAGTAATCACGGCACAACAAGTAATATTTTTCTTCACTAACTCAATGAGTATTCACATCGCAGCAAGCCGCATTTATCGTCTAGGTACAAAATTAACGTCTCCTGCAACGGGACCTACCGGTGGTCAATGAAGTGATTTTCAAAATGCTGCTGACTGATCTGCGTCACTAACTCAATTTCTATAAATACTATATGGAAGCCATTTGAAGGCACGATCCAGATGATGTTTGGTATTTCCTAAAATTGTTTACTACATTATTGACTGTAAATTTGAATTGCTTATTGAACTTGAGCTCAACCCATTGCAGGAAGCGTGTTACTGTCTGGTTTAAAAATGTTGGATAAAAATGAAGACGACAATGACTACGGAAATATTTATTCAATAACATTCTCTCCATTTCTCTCCATCACCTCATTCCACCTTTCAACAAGTTTATAAATGCCCGGCTAGTAAAATTTTGTGCGTTTAAAGCCAAAATTTAAAATTCTAATAAATTTTAATCTTTTCTCTTGTTGTTAGCCCAAATCTACTGAAACGGTTCTGTAGTCCTCGGAACAAATGGAAATCAGAAGCAAGTTATATGGGCCACGTCTAGCTGTCATGCAATTTCCCTAGTGGAGACAGGATTCTTGGACAAAAGAACATTCAAGTGATCGGAATCAAGCGTTCATGGACGACCTTTCTTTGGCTCATCTTTTAAAGTGAAATAACCACTTCGACAATGAGAAAAACAAATGCTGCAACTTCATTCATTGACTACATCATCACCATAAGTGATCTGAATAGATTTTTAGTTTACACTTGCATTAAAACCTTTATGTACACGTACAGTAGAACTTTCCTTTTGTGATCTTCAGAAGCAGTGCCAATGCTTGAAATGTTCACGGACGCCAATATATATGAAGAATATGAATCTCAGTCTAAATGGTACCGGCTGCTCCTTGAACATTGGACAATTTTCTCGAGTTCCCAATTATGGTTTCACAGTTAACTTAACACATTAGGCTAGAAGGCTAAATTTTGCAGCGGCATCTCATGAAAAAAGAGAAGGATTCCCGAAATCGCAAAGCTTTCAAACATCACTTCGAAATAAAACATGTTGGTTAGAGCTGAAATTGTTGAAAGCGGAACAATGCCTTCCAGCAAACGAATTATCAATCAACATGTTGACTACGAATTGCGCGGTCACTTCGGTTGGTTATTCTGAGGTTCTAAGTCGCAAACTTGAAAAAACTACATTACTACTTTAATTCATTTCTATCCTTTCTGAGAGAAATGAAAACTATAATTGCACGATAATAATTAGCCTTGTACGCTAATATTTATTATAAAAAACGACAAACACACTATACCACATTTTTACCGGTACGTAAGAGAGCAATGTGCCAAGTGGTAAACGTCGGTTCTTCTACATAGTCAACATGTTAAGGTAACATCCATATGTTTGTGTTCTTGCCATTATGATTGACCAATAAATTTCAAACGTAGATAAAAGCAATGCATAAATTCTGGAAGTTGTCAATAGGTCTCAAAAATGAGTCTTTGGGAATAAGTTGTGTGAAAATTACTAAGAAAATCACCAAAATTAGTTCAGCTTGAGCTAGAGCAACAGAAAAAAATAAATGGGAGGTGATGAAAATATACCAATTTCGTGAAAAATATTGATATTTCATTACTCATAGCAAAATAAACAAAGCTGTTTTGGAAAATTTAATCCATTTTCTGTTCTTAGTGTAGGGTGTTTTAGTTTTAAAACGTTGACTGCGTATTGGGAATTATGTGTACAACTAGGTACATAGCTCATTCACATACCGGTACAAATGAATGGTATTTAATCATTTCATGACATTTTTAAAACATGAATGTTATCATACGAGGTAAAATGTTATCAGACAAATATGTTTTTCATATTTCTAAAAAAGGATTGAAAAATACTCGAACAGTAAAGTTGATTTACCAATTCTGCTACTTACACCCTAACCAAAGCAACCAAAATAACTACGACAACGTAGTTAACGTGGTAGCAAATTTGTTCATATATTTTAGCATCCTGGACGCCAACTTAGCACAAGTGGTTGGCTTGAATTTATGTTATTCTACATGAAGATTGATTTCAAATTCTCTCTTTAAAGTACATTAGTGCGGTGGCATACTCTTCCAAATGCATGACTACAGATGAAGTCATGATCCAAATACTGAAAAATGCCACTTCATTTTTCCCACTTTTCTTACACCAACTTTAATAAGTCTTCGTATATCTAGTTGCGCAGAAGGGTCATTGTCTTGGCTAATCAACCTATACGATTGGTGACCGCACAAATTTTCCTTTTATGAAAGTAGGTAAACCTGGTCTTACATGCTGGTCCAAGTCCAGGATTTTTTTTATAATAATTTATGAGCGAACAGGATTCCTGTTCCTGAAGACGAGGTACACCTAACCATTTCACTTATACTACAAATTTCACAGTAAATATAATAGCTTACCCAACGCTCCAATAAATATAACAAAATAGGTTTAATAAGGTCTTAAGAAAAAGAACATTTTTAGTAATCTTTTAAGGTTCAAGAGTAATGCTATTTCAAAGCTAAAATGCATCAATCCATGATCTATTTATCAATTGTAGCTATTGTAAACTCCCCTTAAAGTTGCTCCAATAGACTTGACAAGTTAATTTGGCTCAATCGGCCATCGGTCGTCCAATTTTTACGTTTAGTCAGTTCTTTTCATTCGCCTGGGGCAATTATGACTTCTTTTTAGCCGTGCACGCTTGAGACTTCTCCCAATTATTATTTCACTGATTGATTCGGCATCACCATGCAACACTCCTTGCAAAATTTAGTTGTGACGTTCAAAATGGCTTATTTCTGATCAGCGACTGATACTCTCTTTAACAATATGTCTCCTATTGGAAATACACTCCTTGTTTAGCCTTGAACATAATGATTTTTAAATTTTTCAAAAATATTTTATCCCGTACTTTTTAAAATTTTTATTCTCCACCATTCCTCGAGTCCCTAAGTTGTTTTCACAAGTTCAACCTTGCAGTGCATCTTCCAACTGTGAAGCAATGTGGACTCACTTTGCCACACGAATATTTCTCATTCGAGGAGTATTCAGCTGAAAAAATGTCCTAATAATGATCACTTGAATTAAGGCAAGCAAAATAAAATTCTGAACTGAAAGAAATCATTCAATTTAGTATTTTGAAATTTGTCAGGAAAATTTAGGATTTAGGTTCAACATCAAAAAACAACACAGTACAAAAATCTCGGAATGCTTTTGATGAAGGCTTGAGTATAACTAAATATCAGTTACTGACAGATTTTAAATTTCTTCTACCTTGCTCCAAAAGTGAATCAATAGCTGGATGCTTTTGCCCGTTTAAATGGAAGACGCGCATTTATAGAGAACAACTTTTCAGAGTAGATACACAATTTATTTAAAGTAGAAACACAAATGAACTTGAGTCTCCTTCAATATTATTGAAATGTTTCTCTAAAGTGACCTCTGTAATTTAACGCTTGCTTGAAAATGCCAAGGAAAAAACTGTCCAAATAAGATAAAATCAGTAAAACTAGATATTCTGAAAGCACCTAGGTTAGGAAAACCATGTACCAGATGGTGTTCATTCATTCAGCAGATCTATTTCTTTTCCGCAGTTCATTTTAGCCTTTCGAAAAGAAATGAGCATTCATTTCATGCAGTTTCACTCTAGGAGATAGGTGGAGATTAAGAATTGCTTAATATGTCTCAGGCCTCAAGCTCTGAGTGTTTCTCTCTGTTCACCAGTAATCTTATGCAGGTTCGGAGTAAATTAGAAGTGACGAAAGTGTGGAATCTAAAGATGTGGTTTTCACAGGTCATTAAATCAACACCGCTAGCTACGGATGCTTCCCAATTGAAAATAATCGTCGTTTTCAGGTAGGAAAGTAGTCGTAAAAAGTCATAAAGGGCCCAAATGTGCCATAAATCACGACTTCAAACCGACTCCTACCTAAAATTGGTCTATTACGGCTTGAAAAGGGCTCTTCATCCAACTGGCATTTTATAGGTCTGGTCGGTGGCTATTTTCGGGCTCATTTAGGACGTTTAAAGTCGTTTCCTGGCCGTTTTCGACGAGCTCTGTTTAAGAGCGTAACATGTTGTAAAAAGAAATAGTAATCAGAACTGTTGTGCAAATCGTATTACTTGAGTAAAAAATAATCTAATGGTATATAACAATTAATTCCACATTCAAAATGATCTCAGGCAGTCATCGGCAGCCGTTAAAATAAAATAATTTTATTCTATCTCATTAGACTAGCAAAAACAAGTTAGTGATCGACATTGACCAATCCGCGATTTTCGACGGGTGAAATGTTACACGGCCACTAACACCCCATATTTTATAAGTAAAAAGTATCTCAAGAATGTCTGTGCTATTTTTAGAACTGGAACGGCTGTTGGAAACTTGGAACCCACTGTCGGTACAGTGGGCCATCCCAGTCTAACTTTTTCACCGGAGCATGCATGTTTTTCCCGCCCAAGCGATTTCATCGCCGGAGAGGCGGCTATTCTACTCATCGATTTATATCGCCGCTCAATGTAAAAATTGTATACAAAATTTTGCACATGAATACAAAAAAATTCAAACTGCAAGGGCGACCGAGCGGGTTAGATTTTTACATTCATTTCACAATATTACACATACTTGCAGATTGCTTCTGTAGACAACATTTCCAAACTATTTACTCGTTTTGCAACGTGTTAATAGTTTTCTCTTGTCTATAAGAGTACTGCTGTCTTTTTTGACACAAATGAATTAGGAAATGCAGTCTGATCATTGTAACGTAAGACATATTGTAATTGAAATTGCTCAAATTGGGACATCGCTCTTCTTTCGCCGGTTCAAAAGTTGGAGTGCTATACACTTCCAAATTCGAATTTTAACCTTGAGGTATATGAGTTGAGTGAGCTTGCATTACAAGTTTTTAATTTTCAAATCGCGTGATGTATTGAATCGTTCAATACAAGTATATACACGTAACTAGAAATTTACCTCATCATCTGAACATGTGAGAGGTGGTAGGTCGTCTAGTGATTACACGGGCCGATTCGATTATCTGCAAAAATTTGGATTTATCTCAAGCTATTGAACTGTTTTCGATTTATATTTGCGGATCGATATAAAATTGATGCATATAAATATATATATATATATATATATATATATTTACTCATCACATACAAATATATGTGTATTATGCCGTTGGAATCCAAAAGGGGACGGGTAGTTATTTGCAAACGTTCACATTCGATTGTTATATTTTGAATTAAATAATCTGCTTCCAAGTTCAGATATAAGAGAAAATTAAAATGAGGAATCCATGTGATGAAAGTCTGCCTGAATGAAGAACAAGAATGCCACAGAGTTCATTCAAGTGCTACGTTTTTGAATTAGGTAACAAAACAATCCAACCTTGGTTTTAATTTTAGCTTAGCGTATAAGTATTAAAAAATAGTCAAGTTTTTGAGATAATAGTTCACAATGCTCCTTTTGAACTGTCTGTTTTTCAGCGCAATTAGAATTTGACTTAAAAATTAAGTAACCTGTTTCAATCAGAAAGTTTTGAAGTATTAATCATATTTTTGAAGTGCATTTACCATGACAGTGTTGTGGAAATTTGTTCAAAACAGTACTCATTAACATTGTTTGCGAGTAACGTCCAAATCAAGTTCAATAATACATTAAAATACGTTTCTTTAAAGTTATTTATTTTTCTTATGATTCAAATATGAAACTCTTGGAATTGTAAAATATCTACTGAGGATTTTATTGCCAGCTTATATTGAGTCTTGTTATGACATTTTCGAAGGTTGGTACTTGTGATAATTGAATGGCGTAGACGCAGGTGTAATAAAGATTGAAGCAGAAGCGGCTCATTGCGTACGCTTAAAAAGTGTTTGATGGCAAATGGTTTTCATGATAACCGTCAATGTCCTTATTTTTGTTTTTTCTACTTTTCATTGGGATATTATTAGTGGATTGCAGCATGTGTGCAAAGCAACGTTGAAGACGGAACACTGCAGAGAGAGCTTATGAGTGTGCCGAAAATTTCTGCTGTTCAGACTATAACTTCATGTTGTCTCCATTCAGATGTGCGAAAAAGTTATTGAAATCTTCAGCAGTTCCGAAAAGAGCTCTGCGAGACAAAAGGTAATGTAAAACTTTTAGTTGTATCTTTTATTCCAAGTTAACACAGTAAATCGAAGTTTTGCTAATTGATGAGTTTCGTAATACCCTTTATTTTGAAAAATGAATGGCTGTTTGATTGAACCATTATAAGACTGTGTTTATCAAGGGTAGAAGTTATATGTGCTTCAATTTTTTTCAACAAAACATATTAAAAAATTGTTTGTAGCTTTAACTGAAATAAAGAATGTAGTAGACATTCAAAAGATTTAATTTCATTGAGATAAAAGATTGTATGATTTTCAAGCAAGATTTAGCTACAAATGCTAATCTGAAAGTAATTATTCAATTGATAAATAAATGCTGATTGAAATTGTTCCAAATTGGCTAAAATTTAGCATTGGCACTAATTGCTTGTTTCATATTGAAATTTAACACAAAATCTCTCATTATTAGTTTTTCAAATTAGTGATGTCTAAAAATTCTTAATCATTCTATGTTTTTTACCCAAGTTCTTTCAATTTGCTAGCAATTTACAAGATGTATTAAAATAATTTGTGTATGGCTATTGTTTGAAGTAGTCGTTATGATAGCTTGATTTCACTCAATGAGCATGAATGACTCCTGTCATAAATTTTTTTGTTTTTTAATTTTATAGTTATTTTCTTACTGCTCATTGCCTGTAATGTAATGAAAAGAAACATCATGCAAGCTTCTGTACTTTAGTAGGAAAATAGAAGCATACCTCCTCTGTGTTTACACAGCATTAACACGTTAGCTGCACGTGAGCCACCGTTGGTGCGTAGAGGGAATTTTCATAATGCTGCTAACTGACCAGGAATCACAAACTCAATTTTTATATATACTTAATCAAAGCTAAATAAAGGCACATTGGAGATAATGTTCGCTATTTTCAAAATTGCTCACCTCTATCAACTTTGAATTTCAATTGAATGCTAAACTTTGGTTTAACTCACGGTGGTAAACATGTTCAAATAAATTATTAGATTTTGAAAAAGTCAGCTTTCCATCCTACATCTGATCACTTTCAAAGGCGACTTGTAATGCCATGAACAGCGATCAAACAAAGTTGTTCACAAAGGTGGCCATGCAGAGTTGGCCACCAAAGGTGACCTTACAGAGTTCACATAGTTTACATATAGTTCCTCTTATTTCATTCAAGGTATAAAAACAATGAAACATGATCAATTGGTCTTTCTGTAAAATTTTGTTCAGGGTATCCTACATGGAATCTAAATTATTTTGAACTCCAATTTCAAATTGAACTTTGACTAAATTGAATGCATAAAAATCCAGTTCAAATGAATAAAGCTTATTGAGATTAAGAATGTGTACATTGAGATTGGGGAATTTAAATAATAAAAAAAGAAATTTCATAGGGATCAGTGCAACAGTTCATAAGATACAGGGTCTAGAAGCTGGTTAATGGAGTGAAATACTCTGGTATTTTTTTAGAACAAAATACTAATTGATTATCATAATTTCTATGCTTATATAATGTTAATGATGTCAAAATAAACTACTCTCTTCTCTACACTTTCCAGTTCTACTCTAAACTTGAGTTCTGCCAAAAATATATGTTCTTCCGAAAATGGTGAAAATTTGAATATATACCTTTTCTCTAATCCAGTGTTCTAAACTCTGTAACTTTTTATTATATACTGTTTATTATATATTTGATTTTAGAATTAATTTTCTGCATTAAAAAGTAATGGAGCTTTTGTTGCTTGAAAAAGTGCAAAAAATTCTACAATAATTGGCTGAAATTTTTATTGTTGCAAAAATTCTGAACTTTTGCAGCATGAAAATGTGTTCAGAATTCAAATTTACAAATGTGAACCATGTTATGTTCCCCATAGTGCCGTAATGTTATGTAGCAAAGCAAAATATTGAAAACAGAAGATGCAGAAGAAGTGAAGTGAATGCCATGTGGTTTACATGTGAGGTAAAAAAGATCAAATGAGAATGAAAACTGTAAACAAGAAACAATGTAAAATACAAAAAATGTTTGAATGACATTGAGTTACATAGGATGAATGGCAGAGTTCAGGGACCAGAAAAAGGTGAAGGCGTACATAATAGTTTGGATTGAACAAGTGGATGCTTGGCAAGACGCAAAAGTCTACATTAACCCGTATGTGGGAAAGAATATACCTGAGTGTGAAATGTTCCATCATGGAAGTTTTGTGGGCCAACTCTTGTTAGCTGTGTGCTGTAAACATTGAGTGGGAATAGACACATGTGAAAGTGGTTTGAGAATAATAGTAGATTAGGTCAGCAGTGTGATAGGGAGTTAATAAAAGTATTGAACACTCTGTCCTAGGACTGTATACAGTATGAGAATGAGAGGGAGACCATCCTGAATTTGTTGTTAGAACAGTATGGAGAGAAAGTGTGATATGCCAGATGTGCTAAACATGATTGTGGGATGATTTGTAGGGACCTGCTAGGGACCTGCTATACCTGAGGGTTGTTTTTGATGTGCTGGATATCACAGTTATACCGTACAGGAGTTGCTTGTGACATGGAGGATTGGTTGCTCTTGTTCATTGGACAAGTCTAAAGGCCCGTCTACACTATCAAACTTTTCGTCAATCACGAACACACCAAAAAGCGAACAAAAACACGATCTTTTCCTAATCGTGTCCAGACATCCAGACTAAGTGTTGTCGGTGTGAAGTTGTTCGCGAACAATATGTAAACAAACAAGACTGCTTCCCAAGTAAGTTTTAGATAATTGATGCATATAATTGGTAAATTTAATTTGTTGAGAGTTATTGACCATAATTTGTCTGTGTGGGCATGTGTGAACATAAAATATTAAGAATCGTTAATATATTATGCGAACATTTCGAATACTATCAGTGTCACAGACGGGATCAGCTGATATAATTCTACCTTTTTCAATGTTCTTCATATAGTTAAAATTCTTGAATTTGAGCTTAAAACTTTAAAATATGTTCCTACTCTGTCTAAAGAAAGTTTTTTTACTATTTTGTGACCTAAATTTTCTAAAAGAGGTGAGAAATGCTCATATTTTTAATGTTTGTCAAAAAACATCCAACAATATTCGAAATGATTTGCCAAAGTAATTTAATTTTTTTCTGTTTAATAAGCCGAACATTTTGTTTTAAAACTTTAAAATTTAGCTTATGTATTTTATTTGTCCTTAATTAAATGCAGTCTCCACATTTTCAGTGCAAATTTTTGAAGCGTCCATTGCTCAGCCAAGCAAACCAGAATGTATTACGTTTCATCATAAATACGGTATTCACTTGGTGCAATAACCGAGCTGAATATAATAAGTGCACTGTGTTTTTGCTACACTCTCTGGTCTTGGGGTGCTACTTGAATTGATGAACTCATGCTCAAAATGGTAGTGGTGTGCAAAGTACTTATATATATTTCAAATGTTCTCGTAGTTGATTGTAACCTACTACAATTAGAACTACACTGAAACCAAACTAGTTCCATGATTTGTGAACTTTCAGGTGCATTAAATGAATATTGTGTGATTTATTAATGCAAGGATAGTAGGGGACTCTATATAACCCCTGTCTTCTTCCAGTAATATTGTTCACATCTCATGAACCGATATTGCATAAACCATCAAAAAATGGCGTGGTGAACCTCCATTTGTAATTCCCTCTGTTGTACTCATTTATAGACTCCACAAACTCAATGGGAATCAGCAGCCAGTGATTTCTACCTGAAGTGGAACTTCCCATGCAACTTCTCAAATTTCATGAACTCTTCTCTAAGAGATTGGATGCCATTAAGTGTCACTATGATGAAGTGAGAAGAAAGAGCTCCTTGGGCTGGCGGCAGCGGTGGGTGCCGCGAATGTGTGGTGCTCTGCGATGGGGGTGATGCTCTGTTGCCGTGCCGTGGAGGCTAGACTACTGCTGTGTCCTAGAGGTATCATGAGCTATTGGCAACCTTGACTACCTACATTGGCATTGCAAGATGGCGTACTCGTGAACTTCCTGTTGACGACCGCAGCGGTACCAGTGAATTCAGAACCAGTTCGCTTTTGAGGTGGCAGTGACGTGTAACGCTGTGTTCGGTTGACCATTTTTTTGAGAATTTTCGATCAAAAATGTCAGCCCACTCTATCCCTTTCCATAATTTCAATGTTGGTTGGATTGAAGTTTGGGGTCTTCAATGAGAAGGGATTAGGCGTTATCTACAAATGTTAGAATACCATGAATTATCATTTTGAACATTTTCTTGCATTCAAACTAACATTATTGTAAAAATCTTTTGATTTTGAGGGAGCTGTGATTCAATATGAAATGTATTTTGTAAAGTAGACGCTGCTAAAGTATCGCTAATGTATTGATTTATGAAGAGCCAAAATATAGCTAATTGTTGAACTTCTGAAAAGCTAGTATTTTTCAAAAAATCATGCTTTTCTTGAATTATTAACTTAACTCCTCTCTACTTGAAATTATCCATTACCTTGGAACCTTGTTTGAGGTCAATGTTTGTTCTCAGTCCAAGCTCGACCTTTCTTTCGTTCGTGCCGGTGGGCCAGCCGTGGTCCTGTCCTGCGCTGCCAAACCTTCCTGGTTTGGTTTTCCACGATTGGCGAGGGGCATTTGCACTACTGGTGTAAATGATTCATGACTTTACAATACTATCAAATTATAATGCACTGTTGTCCAAATACTTTCCTTCGCCCGCCATCATATCATCATGCACATTGGTTTTTCAAATGCTTTATAACTGACATCAGGATACAATGACGGTTACCTGGTCATGGCGGTACCCATTTCTGACACCTGGGCAGGGTGTCTCGGAGTTCTCTCCTTCCCCATCGGGGAGAAATCACCACATGGTGCTGAGATTCCAAAAACCGACACCTCTCCATGATGGGTGCGTTCTTAACCACTTAATTTTGTAAAATCATGTAATCCTGCATTCAAGCCAGGGGAGAAAACAGTTGAATATTTTGATGTATTTTCCCAAACATGCAGGACATAGATCAATCACCAAGAAGATGATAAGCCTATTCTGAATACAATTTTGTTGGCCCATAGACTACACTCATAATAGTTCAAGAATGCATTTTCATAAAACTGCTTAACACAAGGATAACAGTGAACCCAGAACAGGTGTTCTAAAAGAGTAAGTGTGTGAATTTATTTTATTTAATATTTACAATGAAAATTACAGCACGAATAAAAACGGTAAGTCAAAGGTTAAGGCACCAGAAACAAGTTATAGAGAGACCTTGAAAGGTAAACATTTGCAAAGGTGACTTGCTGCATGCACAGATCTTGAATATCTTATCATCCATTGACAAAAACTATAATTAAACAAAATGCAGTGCTATCCAAAAATAATTCACTACTAAAGATATAGCTTTTAAAATATTTCAAAGGTTTTCATAAGTTTTTAATGGTTTCTTTTAGCTTAGATTACATGTTTGTTGTTCCCCATACCTTGCACTATTTTTTTCATTACCAAAGAACTTATGGTACTTTGAGCCTCCTTAACCACAACGGTGTTCCAAAGAGAGGAATAAAGTAGGGATCAATGAGTACAAACACGTACACAGGGTTTGTACTATGTTGAAAAATCCACTAACAACAATACCATATTTCTGGAATAAGTAGTCAACCGCAAGCCATCTAATTATGAAATGAATGTGATGAAAAGTATATGGCAAATAAATATTTCTTATGACAATCATCACTATAATACAACATATCTGACATTCTGGTGAATAACTAGTGAACATTTAGCTTAATGAAAAATTATACATAGAGATGCTCATCCCTCAATTAACCACAGCCTCATCTTATATTTTATACGCAAAGTAACGTCACTGCGTAGAGCGAACAAGTATAGACCATCATGATGCGCTTGATATGCACTTTGATGGATTTTTAATGAAGCCTTGACCAATTCTCGGGTATCAAATTGTAGGGTTTACTTCAGCTTGAATTAAGTTAGACATATGCTAATTTCTACATCTCCTTTATGGATACAAATGTAGAGTAAATCATCACTAAACAACATAACTGGCATTCTGGTAAATATTTGCTGAACATTTAGCTCATTGGAAAAATATTTCTTAGAATTTTGGCATTTATGTTCTACAAATCTAATACAGATAATTTGTCTTGTTGGTGACTAATATAAAAAGTATATTAAAGCAAAGTTTAAATACCCACAGTTATTTTATGGTTAAATAATCATGACTTGGCATAACGAAGATATAATTTGTAATTACTGGTCAAGCACATCCTTAGCAAGGTACAAAAAGACTAGAATTTCATCAATCCAGCACTTCACTCCTTTCATTATCTCAACATTATTTTAAACATTGCAGGAAAATTTTTAAAAAACTTTAAACACGATTGATTTACATCTGTACTACCAAAGTAAATACGAACATTTTGTTTAGGCGTATCAGGATGCCAATGGCAACAAAATTGTTTACTATATGATTGGCTTATGTTCATCAGTTGGAAAATTTCCTTTGTGAAATTATAATCAACAAAAAAATACACAACAGCCAAATCATTATGACACGATGAAGAAAGGGCATCCTGCTTAATTCTTTAAGAGAACCATTTCCAAAAACTGGAAACTTTTTCTATTGGACGTACGTCTATGAAAATTTGCAGACAACTAGATCTCATAATTCTTAGCAACTTTTATTGAGGAAGTTTTTTTCATTTGGGGCATTGAAAATTAATTATCCCTTAAACTAAAAAAAAATATCTATATATTTTCCATAATTTCTCCGAAGTTTACAAAGCTAGAGCAATGCGGCTTGTTGCATTTGAAAGTAAAATGTGTGCTCTAAAAAGTTGACGAGACAGTTTTTTGATTTATTTCATTCCGAATTTATAAAAAAAATTTGAAAGAGGTCGGGTAAAAGTTACAATTTTGGGGTAAAAAATTCTACGGAAAGTTTTACGTAAAACTTCTGGAAAATCCATCTTGTCAACTTTTTAGAGCACACATTTCAATTTCGAATGCAATAAACCGCATTGCTCTAGCTTTGTAAACTTCGGAGAAATTATGACAAACGTCTTGAAAACATGTTTGTTTTTAAAATGATATTTTAAGATTCAAAATGCTTTTTCTCCTGCAGTTTTTGAGCTACAGTGATGATTTATGCATCATTGGATGCGAAAAACAAGGGCTTTCCAAAAAGTCAAATAGTTTTTCAAAATTCATTTTTTTCGAAAGTTATGACGTCATAAATTTGAATAAAAAACAAAATTTACTTTCCTATTTTTTTATTTTTTTAATTCAAAATTGAAAATTTGAGGAAAAGCATTTAAATTTTTGGAATTTCCACGTTATTCTGCATTCAATGATACTAAAATCATTACTGTAGCTTGAAAACTGTCGGAGAAAAATCATTTAGAAAACCCCTCCAAAAATGCCGTTTTCTATGATTCCCCATTTTCTTTTCAAGAAAATCGCATTTTTTCATGGAGGGTAAATGATTCTAAATTGCATTTTCTATCAGTGTACCAAATTTCATTGCTCTAAATTCAATAATGAAGAAAAGGTTTGGAAGAGGGACGCTTACCTTGAGGAATATGAATGATGAAATATAAAAAAGTTAAAAAAAAAAAAATTGGAAATTTGAGGAAAAGCGGGGCGCTAGCCCGCTTGGTTTAATTTGAGGGGCGCTAGCTCTGGGATACGTTCCTGATATTTCTACAGACATTCGGGGACATATCTCCAACTCTTTTAAAGCAATAAAAAAAACAATCAGGAAAATCTTATCTTGGACTGAGATGCTCGGAAATGGTTTCCTTAAAAATTCTTAACCTTTAATTTTCAATTCATGGAGAGTCTAATGAAAAACATACTCAACGCAAGTCTGTTTAGAGACTTGTGTTGGGAGAAGAGGACCACCAAAGAAAAGGACCAAAGTGATGGTGGTAGATACATCAGAGGTGCTTGAACTTGAAGGCAGGGCTTTTGTAACGACCTGTAGGGAAGGTAACCAATTTGAGGAAGGCCCGTGAATAGTCTTCAATGATTTCAATTGTTTCTTGGGTGGCAATGGACTGAAGGTCTTTGGTGGCAATGTGCTTCTCAACCTGACGGAAGAGGAAAAAATAATTAACTTATTAACCATAGGTGGCTTTCTAAAAATGATTGAAACTCTAAATAACAATGAACAACTTGGTATAATAAAATAACACGTTGGAGCGAATTGAAGTTTAATTTTGTAAAATTTCAATCAAACATTGATGAAGCTCATCAGAGTAGTTTTTGTGGAGAGATGTGACACAGCCAGAATTTTGCCGAAGCGAACGCGCTGGAACTGTCACCTGATGTTCAAAGTTGATAATAATTTCCAATAGTATTTATAACAAATAACATACATTAAAAAAAATTTATCCAATTTACAACCTACATAGCAGGCTGGCTTGTTGAAGTTGCAAAATTTAGTTCAGAAGTAAATGGAAAAAATCATTTTGATTCACACTTCTGCACTCCTTATTTTTATTTTTAAATGCCATGAAAACTAAATACTTAAGGACCATATTTTTTACACAATACTTTCATACGTACTAATCTCACTAACCTCAATAGTCATGAATGAAGTTATGGAGGACAATCTAACAATGCAATGAAATACTAATCATTGTTGAAGATTCTGAAGACCCAGCTCTGTAGTTCCATAGTAGAGACAGCTAGCAACATTGAGTCACCGCTGTTTATGAACTGCTCTGAAGCAGTACAGTATCAAAAAACTGCCTAAAGTTTCATTTAGAAAAACTGTTTTCATAATTGATTCTCCTACACAAATGTTTTTCATGCAAAATTTCCAAATGTTTGAAAACTATCTGAAAAATACACAAAAAGGGGTAAAACACTTGGTTTAATTTTACAGACTGTGCCTGTGACATATGACAGTTAAGAAACAGCACTAAATGTTAGTTATCACTGTAACAGCAAATTCTGCACAAACATACATCAATTCAATAACAATTGATGCTTATACTACAGCACACACTTTACCATTAAAAATGGTATGTTGGATGAATTTACTTTTGTAGATAGATAACAGAAATCTTAGGAATTAAATTTGAGACATAATAGTTTAGAAAAGATAATTTATCCCACTTCCAATAGGGTCACATTCATGACATTACAAATGAAAATAATACTTTACCCAACGCAGAAGATGTTGAGCCAGATTTAAATAGGATTGGCTATTGTCATAAATTTGGAAAAAGCTTAATTCAAA
The DNA here is from genome assembly GCA_014220935.1 of Platorchestia sp. MABIK. Lineage (NCBI taxonomy): Eukaryota > Metazoa > Arthropoda > Malacostraca > Amphipoda > Talitridae > Platorchestia > Platorchestia sp. MABIK. The sequence continues at coordinate 40,572 of JACJUY010003988.1, read as the reverse complement.
GCAATTCACTTTTGGATCCACAAGCATAAGCAGTTAAAATTTTTAGAAGCCTAACAAGTCCCAGCATGCAGTTTCTAAAAATGCAACAAGAAACATGAATGAATAAAGTTTCCCAATACTTTTTCATAAAAATACTCAAACCGTACATACAGCTACAACGTTTTACCAACTAATTGGATCAACAGGGCAGGTAAATCTTTAAAATAAGTTGTAATTATGTTTACTTAAAAACTACAACTCATAGGTTTGTAAAAGATTGTATATTTATCCCTGATAATTCTTCATAATACAATTTCTAATCTGGGAACTTGATTCTAATGTAAGCATCAGGCTATAAGGGAAATGAAGTATTTAATAAAAATAAAAAATGTTACAAAGAAATACAATAAATAATAGCAACATATGGTCCAAATGAATTTTTATTGTAATTTTATCATCATATTGGTAGCTACCATTGTTGAAATACTACTGAAATGGATCCAAAATTACATTTAGATGTCACATCACAAAACTTTGATAATTTTATGCATGTTCAGCTTCAGTTCAGACAGTTTTTATTTCAATTATATTCACATTGACTAAATCCACACCTACTCACATATTCAGTCATATCTGAATAAAATGAAATAACAACGTTACGTAGTTAGTTTTGGTAAATAAATGTCCGTATCACCCTACAATTAACTTAATTTGCACCAAAAACGTAATTAAATTGATAAAATTGGAAAAAAGCCATAAAACCAAGTAATTCACTCGCAAAACCACCTTCCACAATACATAAACAAGCGAGTGTTCGCTGTTTGACCGAAAGTTCGTGCTCGGTGTTTTCCAACACGATGGAAAACACAAACAGACCGAAATCTGCGAACTTTTCATCTGTGTTCGTGTTCGCGGACTGCCGAAAAAGACGAACTTCGGGCAAAAGATTGATAGTGTGGACGGGCCTTAGTACACAGGCGTTGAATTTTTGCATGACTATTGTGTTGTTGGAAATTTTAGGCCATTACATCCCCATTGTCAGACATATTTTTACTACTAAATAAAATTCAGCCAGTCTAGTAACGTGTGGCAATTCGGGACAGTTGAGAGCACTTCATGAAATGAGTAATGCAAATTTGAGTTGAAAACAGGAGCTTAATGACGTTTGTTAATGGGGATCAATACTGAATTGTACGTAGCCCTATGAGTATATTACTCATTCCCTTTTACTTGCTCTGTGAAACCATGTTATGGTGGTGAAGCCTTAAACTGACTTATTTTCTACTAAAGTGTTACTTGTAAATGCCATGACATAGAAGTTCAGAAAAAATTAAGGTTGTTGGAAGTACCACTCATTGTGTAGTATGCTTCAATTTCCTTCAAGATGCCATATCACTGTTCCTAATTTATTCCCTCATTTCTCCACCAGTTGCTGGTACTGTTCTTGGTGCCATGAGACCTGGCTCTACTGCCACAAGGCCAGCCACACTTCTTGCTACAATGCTTGATGCTGCAATACCTGCCACTTCTAAGAGAAGTAGGTTTAGAATTTTAATGATGAAGGTCCAATTCATTTGAGTAATACTGAAATGAAGGAAAATAATGTTTAAACTGAGTATTATGTATTGAAATTTTGGAAAAGTCGAGGTCACCTGAAGAAAATTCATTCCACATGAAAGTTGAAGCTCATAAGCTCAATTTACACTTATTCAGATAGTGAATGGCTGTAAATTATGAAGACTTAGAATACTCAAAAAAGGGTAATGTATTTCCAAATAATTTTGAGAATGGTTTTCATACATGTTTTAAAGTGTATGGCATTTATCCAGGAAAGGAATGCTTCACAGTTCATAATTACACTCAAAGAAACATTGCAAAGTTTTTGAAGGGAAACAAACTTCAGCATTGAATTGGAAATTATTTCATACTTGATACAAGCGTCAATATGTTACTAGCAACCATTTTCCATTGTACATTAAGTCATGCAATCAGAAAGCTAGGTGAAATATTAAAAAATGTTGTTCCTATCACCAAAGTTACTTAATGTGACCAGAATTGCAATCCTGAATTAACTGAGGGGAATCATAAATGAGATATACCTAGTGCAGTGTTTGTGTAGACTTGCTAGTCTTGGTTGACCAAAGTAGGTTTTGTATTCATTTAATTCGATGAGCTCTCCCAGTTTTAAATGAACCTCCTTTGTATCCCCGTGTCTAATTCCTCAAGTGTCCATACAGTGCAGCAGCACTTTAATTAACCAATAGGCCTTGCCCATTTCACATTGTGAAGTATCACCTACATTTGATGATATGTCAATAATTGGGATAAAGCTTTTGTATCCATTGGAAGTAGTATTCCATGAGAGAAAATGTGAAGGCCTGAGCAGATGGTGAGGTAGGCTTTCTTTTTTGTTATTATGTTTTTCTTGCAAACTAGATGCTTCCTTCTACTTGCTCTGTAAAATTATGTTATGGGGGTGGAGCCTTAAACCACCTTTTCTACTAATGAATGAGAATTTAATGACATAAAGTAGAGTTTATAGAAGAATTAAATTTGATGAAAGTTACTACTCATTGTGTAGTGTGCATCAATTTCATTCAAGATGCCATATCACTGTTCCCAATTTATTCCCTTATTTCTCCATCAGCTGCTGGTACTGTATCTCCTGCTCTTGGTGCTGCAAGACCTGCCACGCCTGGGGTCTCAAGGCCTGCCACTCCTGGCACTTCAAGATCTGCCATCAGTGCTTCCAGCAAACAATGCTGCTCATCTTCGTGGGGGGAACAACACTGGTTAGTTGTGTTGAAATAACCACTGAGGTTGCTCTTCATTGAAAGGTCTTTAAATTGTAGCGGGATGGATTTGCCAAGGTACAAGCCAGAATTGGACAGCGTTGGATGAGTGCTAGCATCATAAGCTCGAAAGACTGCTGAAGAGTCATCACGTGCATATTATTCTAAAGCGCAGCAGCATTTGTAAAGTTATAGAGAGAACTGCCTACTCTCATTTCCATCAGTGTCAATACCATATTCACTTGCACTCTTACCTCTCTGATCATTCCACTACTCGATTTTATGCATCTATCTAGATTTTAAATCATTCTCTTTGAGGATAATAAAATTAACTCCTGATTCTCGTAGTTTATTCCCGAACTATACTTTGTTCCTTCAGTGTACTTGGAATTGAATTGATGCATACATTTAGGTTTTGCTTCCTTGCACAAAGCATCCAACTACACTTGATTCATTAGAAGGGTGGGTTCGCGGTACTCGCTGACTTTCTTGGGTACTGAATAGGGTTATCCTATCGCTCATTGGTACTCACTTTATACCGTTAGGAATGTTTGAACTCATTCATAGTTTAATGATTAGAAACCTTGGAAAAAGAATACTGACCAGAACTGTTACTTCTATCCATGTTGATTTAATGTGGCATGTTTTTTAATTAAATACGTTGTGTTCTAACACTGAACTTTAACTCAGTTCAAAGTTTGGTTTACGTTTTCAATTAACAATTTTTCCAAGTTGGGGAGTAAACACAATATACGATCTAATTTTCGTGAACTCATTGCAGAAAATTGTGTGGCAAAAGAAGCAGTTCCTTGTTGGAAGACACTGGTCCTCCAGTGGTACCATGTAAGCGACGGTTCTTCGCCTCTCCCTCTGGAACGATGATTGTCATTGAAAACTGCAGACCAGCGGCTCGGAGAAAACTTAGGAAAAAGCACCGGAGGAAGTCAAAGGTACTCTACGAGGGGTTATACACGGATGATTTCCTGAAAAGTGTAAGTGGCAGACTTGGTTCTTATCTCAGTGCAATTGTTAAGTACGAATTAAGGGGCAAGAGATCATAGACCATGTATCACAAGTGGCGCGCTGTGAACATTCTTGTAAGTCATCATAGACCGGCTATCAACTGATGAGGAACTTATACCGCCCCTCAGGGGAAAACAAATATTGTATCTATAGGAATTAGCACTCCCAGTGGGACAATGTGAGGGCCCGAGCTGAGAGTTAGGTAGGCCTTCTTTTTGTTGAAATGAAATGCTTTTGTTATGTTAAGGACCTTTTTTTTTCGGTTCACTGCTGTCCTGTTTTTCAGCACCTACTACTTTCTTCTTCAACTTTGATCTTGTTTCATGACCTGCTTTCTTATCTTACTGCTTCTATGCCCTATCTGCACAGATTCCGCGTTCCCTTAACTCCGTACTAAATGGTGCCTTCTTCCTTCCTCTCTTTGGATCGCCATTGTTGTGGATTGGGAGGCTTAAACTAACTAATAATATCCTAATCAGGAACTTATTCCATTACCCTCACTAATTGAATTATTCTGTGGTGTTTTTTTAACCTAAACTCTGGTAAATAGGCTGTGATACGGATCAAAAAGGAAATATTCTATTAGTTCTCTGTAATACTGTTTTTATTTTTCGGTGAAAACTTGTTGATTTCAGTTTGTAATGGATGACCAAAAATAAAATAAGTAATGATATTGATGTATTTGAACCTAATTAATTTCAATGGTCGATTAAAAATGTATGATTATGCTATGATGTCGCTGCCTTTCGCTTTATTATGCTTATTTGTTCATTCGAGGCAGCGATAATTTTGAATGGCAGGGATATGCTTCTTTATAATAGCTGAAAATACTCAAGGAACGCACGGATTTGAATAATGGCGCAAAAAAATACATGTATTTACGTCTGTGTAACGTACAATGAAAACGCATATTGCATGCAATAGTATGTATACCTATGCATTTCATTAGCCGCCTGTAATGCAACTTTATGCTCAATTATGTTTTCGAGGCGGCGATAATTATCGCTCACTATGAGTCGTACGGAAGCAAGAGAAGGCCGTTTTTATTAGCCTTGATCTAGCAGTAATGGAGCCCAAAAAGGCAGTTATTAGCCTTGATCAAGCAGAAATGGAGCTTAAAAAGGCCATCATTAGCCATGATCAAGCAGTAATGAAGCCCAAAAAATCCTGTACGAGACTCGTTCAAGCAATGGAAAAGCCAAAAAAGGTCATGAAAAGCCTCGCTCAAGTAGTAGAGAAGCCCAAAAAGGCCGTAGCATTAGCCGTTGCGATGCACAGAAATAGCCGTTTAACAGGGCTCAAAATAGGTGACATAGCGACCTGAAATTTGCTTATTTATTGCTTGAAAACGACTAATCTTTTGACTCATTACTGCCTGACAACGCTTTGTAAAAGGCTCAGAATTTCAATAGGGTTTAGCCGTCGCGAGTAGCTCAAGAAATGTACATGAAGGGCTGTGTTTCTGAATCAAAATACTTCAAAATGGAGTGCGTTGCTTTATTTTTTTGAAAGCTTGTCGCTGTCAATGTCACAATAGCGGTTCGATATGGTTTAGTTTCATTTTTACATTCGACGGAACTAAAAGCACCCATTTAATCCCAGTTTAAATTCTACACAATTTTCAAATCTGCAGGAACTGTTAGGTATCTGCAGAGGTGTGCATGGTAAATCATTTGATGGGTTGCGGATCATGCCCATTCCCGGTTGAGATTTAAACATGAATAACCCATAAGAGGCAGACTCTACCGAAGATCGGCAAAGATCGGGAAGTGCAGCCAAACTCTGCCAAACTAGGAAAGGTAGCGGCATTTACTGCGGTTCAAAATTTGTCAACAGAAATAATGCTTCTAAGTAGCCAGTTCATTGTCAATAATTCTTCATTAACGTAGTTATGAATTAAATAATTTTTAGAAAACAATTAATTTGGTGAATAATTTCTGGAGAATTCCACGAAGTATAGCACTAGATTTATTTTATTGTTTCCTCTATTGTGTCCTGTTATTGTGTTTGGCTTCGCGTTTTTTGTAGCATACCGTAAGATTCGTTGATATCTTAGCGCAAATAAAAAATTACATATTCCAACAGCACGAGCGTGTCGCTTCAACATGTTGTGTGCCTGGGGGTTTATATTTCACATGTGTCTGAGTTTGTGTTGATGTTGGGCTTAGCAAGGATTTTGTGTGTAGGCACTTTTTGGGTAGGCCTGGACTAGAGAGTCGGTGTTTTTGACCACATCAATTGATGACCAAGTAAACGGTCGTAGAAGCCTAGCCACAAGGGTTTGACTGTGATTTATGACCAACACTTGACACTGAGGGTAACCATAGCAACAATTTTCTGGGCAACGGGGACTCTCGGGAGAAGGCGGGGACCACAGAGTGCTTGTTACAGCAGTTTAACGGCAAATAAGAATAGTCCAGCTCCAAGACCACCAATTAGAAAGGTGTAGGCGGGCACTTATGAAGCCCCGAAGAAGTACGATTGGACAAGTGGGAAAAGATGGCAGCCCTCAAGCAGACTTAGATGTAGCTTATGGAATAGGTTCAGTCTTGCGCCGAGCACCGTCGGAAAGAGTAGGTGTCACAAATAGGAGGTGGTGAAAATAAAGTCATACCGAAAAAACACTCTGAAAATACGTGAAAAACATATAGCGTGCGTCGAAGTGTAAATAGACTTGTCAGAATTTAATTTAAAAATCTCTTTTTCCATTGCAGAGAAGAGAAGTCTCACACAAGACCTCCGTGGTCGAGACATTAAATCAGAGAAATAAAGATCAAACGTCGTTGGGCGAGTGAAAGTTAGTTCTAGTTGTACATGAGATGCTGTTCGGAAAATATGTGATGAAAAGTTAATGTCAGTTTAAGTAAACACTAAATGTTTAAATGAGCACAATTTTTGAAAAGAAGTAATGGGTAAATTTTGTAATCTTTGCAGGAGGGCGGTTCTTTGCAGTTCTCCATAGAAAATCATCGCCTTTGGTTCCATTTCTACACAAGGGGAACCTACATGAAGCTGTGAATACAGTTCGAGAGACATTTGCTGATCTAGGAATAGCTCAAGGAATTTGAACTGAAGCTGCACTTGAGAATGCCCGTGTGAATTGAGGCTATGACCGTGTCCTGCGCTGTTGGAAACGTAATCATGAAATAGGTTACATTTTATGTCATGTGCTTTCGTTCAGTTGATGCGTAAAGAGGATTGGCCAATCCATATCGTTAGGTTAGTATTGCCATGAGGCTATTACGCTCACATTTTTGTTTGCAATTCTGTTAGTCGTGTTAGTATCTTGTGAAGGGTAGTAGGCTTGAGGAATTTATATTGCAACATTCCTCCTAATATGTCCATTGTATGTTAGCTTCCTAAACGTGTTGGATGACTCACTGCCGTAATCATAAAATTATGCGAAATTCACGTGGTGTATAATATACCCAATGTCGGAAGCAACATCTCTCATCGTCACAGGTGCGCATAGAACCGCGCTTGCGTAAGTGGTATTTCTTCTCATCGGTGAGTACCGTCCATGTTTTAGTATATGTAACGTACCTATTTTTAATTCAATTATTCGTGTATTTTTGGGTTGCCTGTATTTTTGTGTATTGTATGATTTCATGGAGGTATGCCAATTCCTCATTTCCGAGAACCCGGTCTCCTTGTTAATGTAAATTAATGAGGGGGCAGGATCCTTATGTCTCGTGACATAATGCTACTCTTGAGTTCACAGCAATATCATTCAACTGAAATAAACTTGAGCATTATGGTTTATAACTTCTGCTGGTATTGTAAACTGTGAAGTGGATCAGTGCAAAGGTTGGTCCCCACGTTTTATTTTCGAATGTCTTCGTGTGCCCTTATCTCTATCCATTCACGCCTCTGCAAGTCATTTACGCTTTCAAGCTTACTAAAAGGTGTTCTAGCACTAAAATGCTTGTTTGTGTCGCCCGTAATCTCAAATTGATTAAATGAATAACAATATCCATTACCCTGAAGTTCTCTCAAAATTTAAAACGTTTAAATGAGTACATACTTTGTTCAGTGTTAGCCACCCTAAACTTTCGAACCTGATGAGTATCCTTCATCCAAATTTTTCTCAACTCTAACCGGATTGAAAATCTTCCTCCAATAAAATATAAACTTCAATCAGGGACGATGGCCTGAGGAAGCGAGGGTATTAAAAACTATATTTCAAGATAATACCTCAGGGTCTCCCAACCGCAAATATTTTCCTTACTCTGTAGCTTCCAATACTTCACGAGTGTGAGTGGCATAATATTGAGCCACATTATTCCACGCATTCCAAGCTCAACGCTCTTCTTACCTTCGTTGCTGCCTGGCTTGTGCGCACCAAGCTGTTATAGCCCGTGACGATAAATCGTCACGGGCTACATTGAACTACAGCTTCACAAAGCAAAAAGAACTCTCGAGGAGAGGGCGTGAGTAGGGTCAATGCCTCTTATGTCTCCGGGCTTATCCACAGTAATCGTGACGTCACACTAGTGGTGCGAGATTTCACGACATTTGTGTTGAATTAAAGGGGCAAAATTATGTAAGGTACAATTTTCTGCACATCAATCATTGATTTCCCATAAAACAGAACTAGTCAGAGTCTTGAGAATCTTAGGACATACGCAGAGCTTGTTTTCCTGCCAAATGAGACTTTGATTATTTCAATTTCCTGTAATTATTGCTGATACAACAAACATGACACCAAAATCGAGCCAGAACAAGATAGCCAGAATAATAACAGAAAAACCACCGCAAGTATTCATGAAATTTCTGGTATTTTCACTCGCGTCCGGAAATCATTGCACCGACGTTTGAACACCTGCATTGCAACTGACGAGCGTCATGTTGAAAATCTTTTGAAAATAATTATCCTAATTTGAGAACTTTTTCACAAGGTCATCTTAAACAAAATGCTTACCTAAATTCTACATTTCATGTCCCTACCTCTCTCAGAGTATGAATTCAATCTCCTATGCGTTTCATGTTTCAAGTCCTTGTAACTCTTTAACGAAGCATTTTCATCACACGGTTATTGAGTAAAAAAAAATTTATTTTCACTGTCCCATCCTTTTTCTTACGTAGTTCTTAGTGATTTACTTGTAAATGTGAAATGAAACCTGTACTTTCAATTATTCGGATTTATGAGTGATGTTCACTTGTATGATACATTGCATAAATTTTCCAATGAAAATTTGATATTCAATATTTCATTGCGGATTCTTTGCTTTTATTTCAGCTCGGAAACGATTTCCACGCAGTGAAGTAAGTATTCGCTCGTTTGTGGTGATATATTCGCCCATTCTTCAATACTCATTTCTTTTCAACGCAGAATAATTCTTTGAACTTCATTGTTCGATCTAATTCTTCAGTATTCCCCCGAAAATTTCAACCTGATTGATGCACGGTAACGGGCTTTTCCACCAAAGAAAATTGAATCCGTCTTTATTTATCTGGTCCTGGGATGAATTTACTATGTTTCTAAGATCCTAGTCCAGGCGAAATGTCCATTTGTGATTTTTTAACTAACAAATTACTCTCAGGATGAGGTTCATCTCCAAAATTTTACGATACATTCCACAAATTGTTTTATTTCATTGATTACTACTTTGGTGCTTCAGCTCCATGGGCTATGCCGTCCGTCCTCTATAAATGACCATCGGCACCACTTCCAAACCATTGAGTTTTGGTTTCATTGAACAGAAATTAAATTGAATGACTCTCCCAAAACCAATTTTCTTTGTCTAACTAACCTTATGCAAATTTCAAACAACTTACATGATGCTTTTTCCCTGACAGGGACGTTTTACATGGATTACATTGTTTGATGTTGCTCCTGAGTAGTCCTCCACTAATGGTTCTGTCCAAGGAGGCTAGAGTAATGAAGCCGGTATCATAGCTTTAGCTTGACGCCTGGCCATGCAGAGTGTTTCCACGAGTAAATACCCTAGTTTAGGGTAACCAAGGGTACCTTAGGGTAATGTTTAGGGTAATGAAAAATATGGGCAAATCTAGGGTAATCAGAGCTCCGTGATGAAAGAGCCCGCCTAATCTCCGAAAAATATAAAATTGAAAGCCAATATGCGAGCAGCCTACTGGTCACCACATGAACGAAATGGAATGAAACGAGTCAGAATTTAGTGTTCACAAAACTGCACTCCTGCTGTGGTTAATGTCGCACATTTGAATGTCATCAGGAATTGCTCACGGAAGACGGCGTTAGTATCTCTTGTACACTTCGGTTTGACAAATGATTCTGAGTTGCATTTCGCTAGTGAAAAACTCGATCGGTGTCAGCAACAGCCAGTCGACGAAAGTCACTGTCCTGTTCTGATTGCACGCGTGCTTATAAGCTTCAGCAGAATGTTGACAGGAATGTTTGTTGTATTTTTAAATACCACAGCTAATATGTTTCATCGTAGATATAATTAATAGTTTCATTCTTTTGATAGTCATTGAATTAACAGCAGAGTTACCTCACAGCGCCGGTATTTTGCCAGTTAATTATGTGGAAGACGTCCTATTTCTTGCCATGTTGCACTCCAACAAAGTATGTTATTGTAGTTATGCAAACACACAAATTTAGACAGGGCTCTTTGACACTTCGAGTCACAAAAGGTGCTAAAGGCGAAAGGAAGAAGCTATAAAATTAGTTAAAAGCATTCATACAAACAAAAGAGTACAGTTATTGACTTAACACTTGCAATATATGTTTGTATTCTCTCTGTCTTTCTTAGACGCTGTAACACGGACGTAGAATTTGATATAACTGCGATCATGCCTAGAATTCCGTCACCCGAAATTGAAGCACTAGGGCTTCTAGCAACTGAGTGTCGAGGAAAGTTTATACCAATTAATAAAGGCAAGGTGTTTTTTTCCAAAAAAAACTCTGAATTTCCTCACCTGCCCTTTAGGAAAAGAATAAATTTGATTACTTTACGATCAACTTTATGAGTTGATGAGTAAGCATTTGCAGAGAAGCATTTGTGATGTAACAAGATTGGATAAAATCCGTAATGAAAAGAGATGACGTAAGTCATGTGTGAGGAAAGCCAGAAAGTCATCAGAGAGAGTGGATCAAAGTGTTAGGTTAGATTGAGCATGTGGGAAGAATGGCTGAAGCGCGTGAATGGATGCAAAATTAAAGGAAAAATAGTTTATTATACTAGTGACAGGTAAAAATAGGCTAGGATGAAAAGGAAAACCAACGTAGCTAATAATATCATGATATAAAACAAACAAACGTTTCGGATCATGAAAAATCCATCCTCAGTGTTCTGAAAAGCAATAAGTCAAAGTATTGAAAACAATTTCTGAACTCTAATTTTCTGACTAATCCAACAGATAGAATATTGACATAAAAAAAGACAACGAAAAGATAATAGTAAAACAAAACCTATAAACCATTTTTATAAACAAAAGAAAGTTTGACCGCCGTGTCACATTCATTTATTGACGGACGGTTTTTTGAAATGTACATCGATTCTAAAATGCGGAGATCGGATAAATTTGGGGTCGAGTCCAAAATTTTAAAATTCGTATTTTTTAAAGAAATGGTCGTTGTTTAAAAAATGCTCTCTTATAGACGAATTAGATGGCTTAGTCAGTTTGTTGCCTGTACGAAAGGAGACTCCCCTGTGTTGTGCACACCTCACAAATAATTGGAGCCCAGTGCTACCAATGTAGGAACACTGAGGATGGATTTTTTATGATCCGAAACGTTTGTTTTATAACATGACTTTCTTAGCTACGTTGGTTTTCCTTTTTATCCTAAAAGTGAGATTTCCTAGAAATCGTCCAATTTCATCTATCATCTAGGTAAAAATATTATTGCATTTCATGCAGCATGTCAGATGATTGCGCGCCGAGTGATGAAGAGCCAACGACACCACCTCGAAAAAGGAAAGCTCCACGAGAAAGCTAAAAACTACCTAGCAGAAATTTAATGATTTGTGGACATCGGAACCTTAGTTTGAAGTATGGTTAGCCAAGTCATCAAAATTAACAGAGCAAAAGGATGTGGCATATTGTAAGGTTTGTCGAACCGATATTACTTGTGGGAAATCGATCGGAGATCAAGCATCACATGCTCTCAGAGACACAAACAACGATCCATGGTGGCAAAAAAAACCATCAATTGCCAGGTACGTGTTGTCCAATGATCCTCTCGAAAATCGTGCTCTTAAAGTGGAACTGAAAGTTTGTGCATTTTTAGGTAAGCATCACCTACCTATCTCATTGTGTGAGCCTCTTATAGTTTGATGAAAACAATGTTCCCAGATCAGGAGTCGCTGAAAAAGGAGCGCCAAAGAAAACAGTGGGCATCCAAAACAATTCGACAGGTATGTGACAAACATCTTGTACGTGATATCGTCTGGGATATCAAACCAGCATTCTAAAGGCCCTTTTACATTGACGGTGTCTTTGCGCTCAACACCGTCGTTCCATCCCGCCAGTCAAATAAGCGCCGCCCACAGCAATGCAAAATGACCCTTATTGCCACGCTCTCGGTTAGGAGCGGCAACATTCTGCATGCTAAATATTGGCGGTGTGCACTGCCAGTCAACAGCGTTCAGTTGCTCTTGAGACCATAGAGAGCATGTGTGATCATGGCTTACATATTTTGTTGCAAGGAAGATTTAAAACTAATATTGAAAAATGTGAAGAATTTTCATGTTTACGGAACGTTAAGCTCGCAGAGTGTAAAAACAGTGTCCATAGAAGATGCTTTCAAAAGTCTAGCATCTCACTTCCCAAATTTTGATATTGCAATGGTTAAAATGAAAATTTAAACACTGAGAGGCCAAGACAGGAAACAGCTCTCACTTTTCAAAAAATCTAAGAAATATACACTTCTTGCGTAAACGTAAAATTAATTACAGTGTAATTAAATTGCACAATGTACATTGCTCTCAAGAAATG
>JACJUY010003988.1:15195-27183 GCA_014220935.1 Platorchestia sp. MABIK | reverse complement strand
CAACTGGCGGCGGGATCCACTGCCGCAATTTCTCGAGTCATGAACGCCAGTGTATCAGGGCCTTAACAGTCAGAATGGTAGGGCGTCGCGTATCCATGCTGCGTTCAAAGACTACTTTTCCAATATGCCACGCTCATGCATCATGCACAAGTGCAGTAGAACTTTCAAAAAAAGAATCAGACATAATTTTCCATACGTACGGACAGAAATTTCATGAATTACAAATTTCAACAGGAATGTGTTTAGCTAGTAAGTTGAAATTGAAGCACATAAATTACTTGAAAAAAATGAATGTCAAACTTGCTGCTCAACTTTTAAGTGATACCGTTGCAGATGGATTACAATTTTGTCTAAATATTATTGACGCTTTTATCGATAGTGAGGCAACAAAAAAATTTATTAGTGAGTTTGATATATTAAATTCCAGAAATAATTTCCCATATGGATGTGAGGAACCTATTAACTCAAATAATGGCGGCAATGCATTTTTTACCCTTGATGAAGACACATTGTACATAAAATCACTTTGCTGCCCAACATCTGTCAAACAAATGTGCAAGTCAGTCAAGAAAACAAGATTTATAGAATTGTAAATGTGTTTTAAGAGCATTGAAAACTTCTTTACAAAATTTTAAAACTGGGCATGTGTTTTTTGCTCACGTATAAAATAAGTCAAGATCAATAAGAATTAATTTTCTGAAAAATTAAAAGCAGAGGAGAAATTAGAAAAAATAGAAACTACGAAAAAAAGATGTTCTTAATGGATACTGCACGTCTTTTGAAAATGTAACAATTTCGACCGTACCTAGTAAAAGTAACGCATTTTTATTAATATCGTCTTGCGCTATAGAAGGGTTTAACAATTCGTGTTCTAAGAAAAGAATAATGTCTGACGATGTTCATTGTAAAAGAAGCATGCAGAGACGATACATGTACCAAGATTGTTTTAATTAAGTAGAAGACTGTTCTAATTTTTTTTATAATTCTGTGTATTTTTAAAAATTAATTCTGTGTTCCATACATAGAAGGATACATAGTAAAGAAATTAAACAAGATTCATTGTTGCGAATCATGTGTAATTTCTCATGATCAAAATACTGATAATGAAAATTCATTATAGTTCATTGATCTTCAAGAGAAAATGCAATTGATCTATCCGTCAGAGGATTTCATTGGCATATGTTCAATTGATGAAAATGAATGTATGCAAGATCTTGCTATGTGTACGAATCCTAATACTTACGCCTCAAAACAAGGCTTCATTCCACACTTCTTGTTTGTATTGAAAAAAAAACTGTTCACTTCACTTCTCAACTTCTCTTTCAAAGTTGATGCTCTACAGAATCATATTTATTTATTAATAAAATATGTTTTATCTCAATTTATTACTTTGAGATGTCATCACTATCCTAAACTATTCAATGAAACCATTCATAAACAGGGAAACTTTAACCGTCAGATTTCAAATAAGTTAACTTTATTTTCAGGTATGTAAAATAACATAGTGCCTATGTTCTATAAAACTTGCCGTGTACAACAAAATTAAATTACTTTATGGTTGTAAAATGCTCTTTAATAACTTAGAACACACAGAAAAATCATGCATGTAAAGCGTAAGTAATTATTCATTTCTTTCTACTAATGTTTGTTAGTTGCTAATCAAACGTATCTATGTTAATGTTGCTGTACTTTATCATTCAGCGAAAACACAATTGATATGTATGCCCAAGAAGAAAACCACGTATGACACAGAGTAGCGTAAGTCTGCCCTTTCACAGCGCGGTGTTCAGTCCCTGATGTTGGAGGTGGTGGGACCCCTCCACTCCCACACGATCTCCATAACCTGAGACAAATGCCGGGTGGGTGGGGCTTGAGACGGCAGATGTGGCTGCACGCGCTTGACTGGCAAAAGATGGCGATGCCGCCTCCACCCATTCAACCTCCTTAGTTTTGTCGCTTTCCTTTGTACCGGTGGCTTCGGTATGGATTTTCACCTCTTTTCCAGTATTCATCGGCTTATTTTTCTCAGTATAGTTTCAGGCTCGATCACTGATTTTTGGGTTGGATCTGACCTTGATAAATTGATGGTTATGCCATATGTTTTTCATTGAAGAATACTTGAACTTACGCTTGAATATAGTACATTCAATTCTGCAGAAATATATATGCATTACATTTCAACCATAAATGTTAAATTATTTCCTTCCGGGAAGATTGCTGAGTAGGTTTTACTCTAGACATAATTTGAGGGGTTAAAATCTCAAGTAGGACAAACTTAAAAATCCCAAGTTCCCGAGGAACAGTCAACAACTTTGTCAAATTATTTGATTTGATTGCTTTGCGAACAACAGGCGGCTCGAATGAAAAAGGACCAGCTTGTAGCGGTTACTTCATCTTAAAAATGAGTAGCCACTTGTTCAAAAGCATCCTCTGTCTGTCTGAACACCACAGTTCTGCCACTCCGTTCATGAATTTTAGTACAATAGTGCCCCCAAAGAGAACCGTCATTCCAATATCTCACATTCGTCCACAGTTTTTTTCTACTCCAGGCCATTATGAAGTAGAAGTAGATAAGGGTCTTCCCATTTTTATGATTAGGGGCTATTGTTCAATAGTTGTTGTCCTTTTCTGTTGCTTTAAAATATCGGGATTAGATTTCATTCGAAATTTTGAATGAAGCATAGTTTGTATGAAAAAAGTGATTACATTTATTTTATGATTGTTTTTTTCGGAAAGCGGATACGGTTTGTGATTCCGTAAAAGCCTATAGAATTGTTGCCCAACAGCGGTTCTTAATTCACGTTTTACGTTTGCTACACGAAACCTAGCGTTTTTACTAGAGAGCATTCATACAATGGCACTGACACAGCTATACTGAAAAGAAGAGATAATAAGGTCGTCTTGAATAACACAATGTAAAAGAGCCCATTGTTGCAGCATCTAAGCCGTAAAAATCTCATAACGTTACATAAAATTTTGATTCTGTCCCCAGTCTTCGGACTAAAGTGATTAAACTATAACATATTGAGAGTCTCTGAATCTGAGGCGTTCTATCCACATCCAAAAATGTTCATCCATATCCACAAAACACGACTCTGAATACGCATCAGGTTAAATGAAAAAACAGTTTTCCTCATTTATTTTTCTGTATATTAAGATTTACATCGCATCAAATTCCATTCATGAGAAGCAATTTTCTAAGTATTTTATTGTTTTTGTTTGAGCTATTTCTACATTTTTCTTAGATGGTTATTTACAAGCCACTAGAATTTCATAGACAAGAAGAAATCTCAGGAAAAATATTGGATGGGATTAATGGATCCTGGGACATGAGTTCTGTTCTGAATGAGACAAAAACTAAAGTTAGGTAAATTTCACGTGGAAACAAGAAACACAAGTCTTTTCCTGGAAGTGTACTGTCTAGTTTGGATTTTTCGGCATGCTCTGATGATGTGCTCCTGGCCGGGCTTGGGGCAATCAACGTATCCAGAAGTTCATTTAAATACTTTGATATTACCCCGTATTCAGGAGACATGCTGTCTAGATACGCTGAAGGATTAACGAAACAAAGGAGTGAGAGACGAGAATTTATTTCTTTTTTCACGGATCTACTTTGAACCATATGTTAAAAGTGATTGGGTAATCATTTTTCGAAACCGAAGCCAAATTTTTGTGTAGTCGCAACGATTTTCAGCGATCCGTTCTGAAAACCAATCATTGATTATATAATTATTAAGAATGATCCATCACACTCCTGCACAGTTTGCTGATGCCGTCTATCGGTGTTTATTAATAAAATGAATGGTATTTTTTAATGATCTACTCTTTCGGGGTTGGAAACCTCCATGGCGAGACAATTTAAGGTTAATGAAAACATTGGTATTTTTAATGAAGGAAACGAGTTAATAATAGGCTAGGGTATAAAGTTAAAAACGTGAGCATGGAATTTTCTTGAAATAAAGTGACCCTCATTAGTAAACTGAAAACACGATTTACGAAACATTACGGCCAACTATACACGATTTGTGGAAATTAAAAATCGATTTCGAACTCCTAAACTCGAAAAGTTGAAAAACGAAAACTCCCCATCAGTTAAGTGAAGGTATAGATTTAAGAATCGGTTAGCAAGAAAGGCATTCAGCGAGTTTTCATGTATACAAACAAAAAATATTAAATTGCTAGCCTAATTTTTTTCAATAGCTGAAGAAGAAAAAGGTGCTTGCATCAGTGACATATGTACTTACTAGAGAGTACAGCAGTGTGTCGGCACAGTGAAATGTGCTGAAGTAGAAAAATTCCCATTACACCAGTTAAGCCACTGACGATGTTAGCTTATTTTGCTTGATTTATTCGATATTTGGCCAGGGAATTGACCACGCTCTGTATAAGAGCCGGATTTTTATCGCTTCCATCAAATATTTCTAAAGGTACGTGCGATCACTTTCAAAGGCAATTCTTGACTTCTCAGTGATTACCGAAGAATTTAAAAAGGCCTGTTCACACAATCATTGTGTGCGCGCGTGAACAGTGAAGAGAGGCTCAAACCCCGCCCATTTGCTCTCGCTGCGCGCAAATGACTTAGAGTGCGTTCACACTATAGGAGCGGAGCGAGCGGAGCAGAGCGGCAATAACTCTTGTACAGGTTTGAATGCAGAAACGCTCGGCTGTTCACACTACAAGCGGAGCGGAGCGGCGCGCTCGGGAAATTCGTTGGGATTTTTTGACGCTAGCGGCGAGCGTTTCTCTTCGGCTCCGCCTTTGGATCGTCATACATTACAGAAGAAGAATTGTCGTTTGCTTTAAAAAGTATAATATATAACTACTAATTTGTACAACTAATCATACAACAACTATGACTGATAGTGTAGCATGTAACATTTTTGTTCAATTCTGCTTTTTTGGGTTCATTAAGCATTTGTTTATTTTTTTTTCGTTTATTTTCTGATTTGTTATTTTATTATTGCTTCAATTTGAGAAATCTTCTTTTACTTTTCTTTTTATGCTGTGTATTTTATTCAATGATCTTGCTTAAGGAATAATTATGCACGATTTTTTAGTAAAGTTTTCATTTTTTCCGTAAAATATCAGGAAAAGGAGGCCTTATGGTGAGGAGGAGGCCTCAATGAGTGTCTGATACACAATAAGCTGTAAAATATTATGAGTTTGGGTGATATTTTTCCAATACTAACGGAAAACATGTCAGTATTTTGCAAATTTTTCGGTCAGGACAAGTAGGTATTTGTCAGTTTTTTCACTTGGCTTTCTCTGGCACCACCCTGAATTCCTGAAGGGAATTATTTTACTTGTACTCCCCTTAAAAACAGCTCATGTGTTAAGACTTTAATTTTGCTAAAACTACTTTACATGTATCCTCAATAATCCGTAAATACTCGAAGAATTGCGATTTATCTCTCCTCAGTGCTTCGAAGAGATAGCGGTATTCTCCATAGCGATCTCTCCTCATACTGATGGGATGAACCCAGTGTTTCCGTTTCTTGCCGTCCTGCAATAGGACCGTACTCACGAAATCCTCCATAGCGACTGATTCCTGTGGAGGTCGCTCTGCTCAGCTTACATGTGAACACACGCTCCGCTCTGCTCTGCTCCGCGCCGCGCCGTGCCGCTCCGCTCCGCTTGTAGTGTGCGCGCACCCTTACTCAATGATAGTGCGGACGATGCTTGTCTTCATCATCATCGCGCTTTCCAAGGCTTGTTAGCGTCATTCCAGTCGCCGAATAGGGAATGTGTCGTCTCTGTTCTCTCGCTACGCGTTCCCTTGGAAAGTTGTCTTGTAGCTGCCCAAAAAGGATCTTTTTTTAAGCCAGCGCTTTGCCCACATTTTCTTCTTTCGTTTGTGTTTCTTCTTTTTCGCCGCGATTACTGCTAAAGAGAGTGCAAGCGCTATTGCCTGTCGCAGAGCCACCTTCGTACATCCTCTCTCTACCGCTTCCAAGAGCAGCCTGAGGATTTTACTGGAGCAGGGCTGTCATTTAGATTTTACGATTTTCCCAAGGGTGGCCAACTAAATTTCCCAAGATTTCCCCAGATCTCAAAAATGTTTAAAAAACGGAAAATTGAAGGTCACTTACCTTTTTAAATAATCATTTTCTTCATTATCCTCCTCGTCTACAGCACAAAGACTTATTATGTTCTATTCTTTCTGTTTTTTGAGTCTGGCTTCATACAGCTGATGAATAGTTCCATCTTCAACCTTCGTTATTAATGATTTCTCCGGTACCCAGTTTAGACAATTTGAAGAATTTCTTTTCATGTACTGTTTTGCTAACAATCGATCTCTTGCTGCTTCTGTTTTTAGTGCATT
Organism: Platorchestia sp. MABIK; assembly: GCA_014220935.1. Lineage (NCBI taxonomy): Eukaryota > Metazoa > Arthropoda > Malacostraca > Amphipoda > Talitridae > Platorchestia > Platorchestia sp. MABIK. Next base: position 20,861 of record JACJUY010003988.1, on the reverse strand, counting down.
CGTTGTTTTTTTCACACAATTTATTTGAGAGAAGATCCTCTCAACAGACGCTGACGAATGTGGCAGAACTGTTAGCGTTGTCATAAATTCGATAGGAGCGTGTACTTCCAATTACCTAAACCGTCTCTTAAATCCTTTAGTGAATACCAGTATCTTGGGATATTTTCTGTGTCTAGATTCAGGTCGGATGCAGACTGTCTAAAACTGCTCCACTGATCATCTAATTCGTTCAAATGTTCTTCATTTACGATTGAAGAGAAATGCAGAGCCAATGGAGCAATCGTTGACGGAGACTTGTTTACGTCACTAGCTACTTTTGGATCCAGCACTCTCAATTTTGAAATGACTCCATCTTCACTAAATGGAAAAGGTTTTTCAATTTGTGAAGTGAGTTCAACAAGTACACGTAAGCAATCGTTTCGAAATCTCTTGTTCAGAGCATCGTTTTTGAAGGGGTTTTTCTGCAAGTGCGAATGCTTTCCCACCAAGATAGACATCATCGATGACTTTAAATAGCTTTTTATTCTGCACCTTGATTTCAGATAATTTACTTGTTTTCTTGATATCTTCTTTGATGAAGAAACTTTGTAAGTCTCTGAACTCAGTAGAGACTGATTTGTAGAGCTGGTGTAGTCTGAAATGCTCTGACTGGAACTCGATATTGAGACGGTTTATTTTCTGTGAAATGTACTGTAGAAATAAAAGCATTGGTTTAGTTCCGTGGTCATTTAAAGTCCCGTATATTTTCTTACAACCATCAACGTCATTTGTCTTCGGTTCACTCTGAGAGAAGAGGACGAATGTATCGTATTGCTCCAGAATAAATGATATTACGCTTTCGCGCGAGAGCCATCTTGTTTGTGCCAGTTTCGGAATTTTATGATGCANTTCGTGACTTCTTGAATGAGATGGAAGTCTCTCATTCTCTTTCCACTTCGAGAGAAATAAGTTGATACGTCTCTGATGAAACGTTCTAAATATGCAGGTAAAACGCTGACAGCCTCACTGCGCACACGTCAAACTCGCTCAAAGTCAACTGAGGGTCCGGTTGCTGTAGCCGGCTCACGCTTGTTACAAACGAATGTTTAACGAGCTTTGAACGAGTATTTTACGAGATTGATTTTCATCTTAGACTAATTAAAAAATGTCCCTATTTGGGGAGAATATTTATTTGAATCTTACTGTTATTCAGTAAGCATTTAATGAATAATGAGACCGTTACGTCAAATTCACAAGAACTCGCTAGTTTTTACTCAGATTTTCCAATATCCCCAGGATGATCGTGATTTCCCAAGATCTTGGGAAATTTCCCAAGGAACGGCAGCCCTGTACTGGAGCAGGGCTGTCAGGCCTTCCACGCTCGCCAATCTCTGTACCCTAGGCTGGCATGAATTTTACCCTAGAATGCCCCATGATTACCCTAGAAAATGAAAATGAGGGCAAAATAGTAATTACCGTATAGTCTTCCAATATACAATTGGTTTTGCCCTTATTTGCGTCACATAGACAGATTTTTTTAAAGTATGTGGGGATTCGTTAATTAATCAATGATCTGAACACCTTTATTATGGAAATGTATGTTAAATAACAGCCTTCCATTAAAATTACAGAAGAAATTTCCAAATATTGGTCGATAAACAACTCAAACACACGAAGCACTGTGGTCGACAAAATTGATGTATAGGGTTACATAACTAGTGTTCACAATACATGAATAATAATTGGAGGGCAAATATGCAGAGTGGCCTAACCCACAAATCTGGGGTCAAAACTGGCAGAGTGGGCTAAGCGATCATTTCACCTCCAAGCGGCGTAGTTGTCTTTCATGCAGAGTGGCCTAGACAGCAGATTAATGCTTTCTCTATTAAATTTTTTGGGTATTTCAATGATGGTCTTTGATTCAACGTAAATTGAATATACAGAGTGTTTCCGAAGAAGAAGTACAAAATTACACACGTAGTAAAAATTGGCGAAATAAACACTTTTGTTTTTATTAGGTTTTCAAAAAAAATAAGGTTTTTGAGATAAAAACTGTTTATTATTTTAACGGATTAATTAAATTCAATGACAAATACTAGCGATATTTATATTGAATTTACTTTACAAAATTATTCGAAATGAGTTCTATAAATGCACTTCTTACATCTTAGTCTTAGCCACTACCGGATATTAGGAAATACGTCTGGCATTTCAGAAATCTCACCAGCATATACTGCAATTCTCGCCACGAGATCTTCCTCAGGTCTAATGGGTGTAGCATCAACAAGGCTCTTCTAGTGTTCTCGCTAAAACTATTTTACCATTAGTCCCTAGAACTGAATCTTATTATTCTAAACTCTCATGTAATAGAAGGGTTTGAAACGTAAATTCAAAATAAATATTGCGAGTAATTGTGTCATTAAATTTCATCCGTGAAAATAATATACAGCTAATATTTCAAAAACCGAAACTTTTGCTGGCAAATTCCATGAAAGAAAAAGTGTTCACTTTGCCATTTTCTACTTGGTGTACAATTTTGTACCTCTTGTTCTGGAACACCCTCTTGCACTAACTAATCAACTCTTATGGCGCATAGTGCATGCAGGTGTTTAATAATCTAAGAAAACCAATTTTAATTCAAGTGTTGAACAATTTGAAACGACAGTGAGGCGTATGCGTAAGCAAAGAGAAGGCAAATAATTGGATTGGTTAGAGATCTACAATATTTCCATGTACAGAATAGTGAACACAATCGTATGTTTTGCTTCTAGTGACACGTTACGTAAGGATTAGAGTGATAAAGCTTTTCTCTCTTAGTTTTAGTTTGAGAAATCCCAATACTGCAATCCACCGTTAGCTACACAGAAAACAAGCAAAATGATTCTAAAATGTTTTCAGTGGATTTTGACACGTTTAGTGGTCTCATAGTCTAAATATTTTTTACTCATCTATCTGTAACACAAATTAAATCATTTCTCAGGGGAGGATGATAAAAGAAAACAAAAAGTAAATCATGGATTAGTATTTAATCATAATCTCCGTCAAACACAAAATTTAACACTCATAAGTTATCATCTTGGTATAAGCATTAACTTTGCGTAATTGGAGAAAAAAATCTGCGTAGAAAGTCGCAAGCAAACAATAGATACAAAAGAGAAGAGCACATTTGCGACGAGCACAATAAATAGTATGCTTAATTTTGTTTAAGCCTAGGTTAAATATGTTCATCATGGGTCTATAAGTCCAGTTGCAAGCGTTTCAACACTAATTCAACGATTGCTCCTCTCAGATGGACGCGATCTTCTGATGGACGTGATATTTAATACATTCTAACTTAATATAAAAACTACTTCCTGCGTGCATAATAAAATGTGCAATGGACATGAAAGTAGATTTAATTACATTCCAACATTGACTTGAGCAACTTTGTGTTTCAGCTACACCTTAGTTTCTTCATCCGGAACACACTCAGAATTGGNTAAGTTATCATCTTGGTATAAGCATTAACTTTGCGTAATTGGAGAAAAAAATCTGCGTAGAAAGTCGAAAGCAAACAATAGATACAAAAGAGAAGAGCACATTTGCGACGAGCACAATAAATAGTATGCTTAATTTTGTATAAGCCTAGGTTGAATATGTTCATCATGGGTCTATAAGTCCCGATGCAAGCGTTTCAGCACTAATTCAACGATTGCTCTTCTCAGATGGACGCGATCTTCTGATGGACGTGATATTTAATACATTCTAACTTAATATAAAAGCTACTTCCTGCGTGCATAATAAAATGTGCAATGGACATGAAAGTAGATTTAATTACATTCCAACATTGACTTGAGCAACTTTGTGTTGCAGCTACACCTTAGTTTCTTCATCCGGAACACACTCAGAATTGGATTTCTTTTTTCTGATTTCATGGGGCAGATTGGTGAAAAAGCCCACAAGATGAGATGGTATAGGCAGTTAAGTCTTGCAGGTTTTTGAATCCTTCGAATGAAAGCTTCATTAATTCTTTATAAAGAGGCTCCAGGAGGACAATTTGAAGTTCAGTAGTACGAAGTTCCTTGTGGTGATCGCTTGAATACTTGTACTGTATCAAGCACTCGTTTTTCTGGGAAACTTTCAGCCATTCCAGTTTCAACCAGCTAAATTTGTTTCCTTTTATGTCGACCGTCCAAAACGTAAAGTATGACTGGGGCTTGGGACATCGATAAACTTGTCCTTCAGGTGAGTACTCATACAGATAAACATGAAGGAAGCGACAATGTTTTTATTGCGATTTTGTACGCCCCAACAGTCTTAAAATGTATGAATCTTGTCGTTATTATAAAGATTATTTTTCTGTATGAAAGTTAAACCAGATGAAACGATCTCACATCCTCGCTTCCCTTCGATCTCTTGCTAGACAAAAATGTGACCCTTATCATGTCATGTATTTATTCCGAGGTTGTACAACCACATTTGCCTTGTATAAAAAGCAACAGAAATGTTGAGGTAAGGAATCGGCTGAGTTTCCTCCTGGTCAAAAGTAATGCACAGTAGGCGGGAACTAGGCTGGTGAAATTCTTTTGACTAGTTTTGAGTCAGAACGTATCTTGGAAACGAGTACAGGCAAATTATTTAAAAGAGCAATGGGTAGGTTATGTTCGGCAATAATGACACACAATTTTAATTCTGCGGATGCTACTTTGTTTTGGTGATCTGACGGTTTACTTCTCATAAAATCAGCGACTTTAATCAATTTGCCATCAACCTTTGCATTGCTTTTATGCTTATCAGTTCTCTCGTGTCTTTTTATTTGACTTAAGCTGCCGGCTCTCTCACAATAATTATTGCACAATTTGCAATACCATTTGCTGGAGTTAAGTTTGCTGACTTGTGGCCACGATGAATATTTCTCAACCATTTGTAATTTAAATGAAGCTTTCCGTTCATATTTAACATTTTGTTTCTGTCTCAGAACATCATTGTCCTCACTATTGGAAGAATACTCAATATTCGCTTTCTTAAAACTCATTATTTCTCAACGCTTATTGATTGAAGAACAATAACAGGGAACAAAGCATTAGTTTTTAAATCAATGCGTGACCAAACACAATGAGGAACTCATTCCACTCAGTAACTGCACTAGACTCGCTCTCAGAATCTCACTGACAGGTGACAGTAAATTAGGTTGGGAATGAGCCACAGCAAACGTACAAAAGCCGAACCAAAACTAGACGAGTGCAGAACAGATCAAGCATACTCATTACTCAAATGCTAGTTAGTCTGAGTTAACAAAACGATGTCATGGATGAGCAATTTTAGCAAATTAAAAACTAACATTGCATTGAAATTGTTAACGCTCCATATTTATATCATATAAGCACATAAAACTTTAGAATGTAGAAGTGTAGCGCAACACTGGTGACGATGCGATGAGTTCTAAACTTCTAACTGGTATCAAACGCGAGGCATAACTTTATTTGATCACACATTTCGTTTAATTTACCTCCCATTTACATGAAAAGTTTAGTAATTGCCAAAAATAAGGCCAATATTCATTGTTAGGGTGTAATTTCTTAAACATATTATAAAGTTTTTTGAAACGAACCAAAATTCACCGCTTCAGGCTAACGTTGAGCAACAATTTCAACAAAGTGACATTTGGAGCAGAACGTACCAAATGTTTACGAACGTACCAATTTCGG
>JACJUY010003988.1:0-14685 GCA_014220935.1 Platorchestia sp. MABIK | reverse complement strand
TGAAAGCAATTCGCCATCTCCAAAGCTTGAAAACGGCTCAAAATCTTCAAAACTCTTATCAGATCGAAAACTCGGAAGGATACTGAAAATATTCTCTACACTTGAAAAATGATGGCGTGCCCCAACTTAATAAAAATAAGTCAGCAGAATCTGACATTTCTCTTATCCCTGAAAATATCAGGAAGATTCCTCCGGAATAAAAAGCCTCAGAAAATAGGGCCCTCAGAATCCCTAAGATATGAACAAAAATAGAAAGGTGGCTCCCAAGAAGGACCAGCCTAAATAATTATCAACTGGGCCGAACAGGACTCGCCCACCTAAATAATCCATCAACTGGCTCCCAAGAAGGACCAGCCTAAATAATTATCAAATCGGGCCGAACAGGACACACCCACCAAAATAACCTATCACTGGCGCCCAAGAAGGATACGCCTTCCTAACAAACTAACAATTTGGAACCCGAACAGGGATTTGCCAAACTAACTATCTAACAAAAGCCTTACAAAATGTTCAAAATAAGAAAAAGTCTTACTTGATACAAACAATATTATTTTTAATCTCCAGGAAGCTATTCTACTCACATAAAAAAGAGTTCTGCGAATACAAAGTACAAAACTACAATCTGAAAGATAATAAAAACGCTATCACGCTTTTCGCACTTTATTTTTCTAAGGTATCGTCATTAATGAAGGTTTTGCACACGCGGCATTACTTTTCCCTTAATTAATTGCCTTAATTAGATTAGTATTATTTGGAAAATTAGATGCAGTGAAGCACTGCATGCATCAAACTACGCACAGTTTATTCTTCTGACTGGTTCTTTGTGAAGTTTTGGTCAAATTTAATTTGCTGAAGAATCGTTCAACGGAAGCATTTAAAAATTGAAAGGCCAACAAATTTGAAATTCCGATCATTTTAAAATTTGGATAACATGACAGCCCACTGACATTTTTACGATTAATTTAAGCAGCGTTTCCCACGTAATTAACAGCCATGTCTGGTCAGTTGTTCATCCAAGTAATGTTTACTACACGCCTTACGGGTTGGGTTTTTAGATCGCTACTGAGGGCGAAAATTGGAAATTAGCATAGAATAACCGACGATTCGAACCGACGACCTTTCTAGACTTACCCTATCACCTACTGGCACAAAATCATTAGTGAGTGTTGGATGGGATGAATTCAGCAAAGAAATGGTCGAATTCTCCACCAAAGCCACACGCATAAAATCTGAACAAAAGCTCCTAATTAGACTATACATTGCTGATCTCAGATAGGAGATATTCGGAGAGTCAGACTGAAACAAGGTATTAAATGGGTTCCATTTTTCTAAATTGTAATTTACGAACTTCAAATAAGTCCGGGCTAGCTCGTTGTTTAACGACAACTCAACAAAGTGAAGTGTGAGTGCATCCCACTGCTCCAGCAATCGTCGCACACAAACTTGTAAGAAACTGCATGCCGCACATTGCGAAAAGAGCCGCAACTTGTTCAGTACCGGTATGGAACACGTTTTGACTTGTGCTATCTTCACGAAACAAACGTTGATACGTTCTATCTTTGAATTAAATGTCTTCCGCTCAATTAATTTTTATTTGGGCTATTTAATTGGATTTATTGACAATCTTCTGTTTGTTTCCTGACTTTCGTAAATTAGATCTGAAATATAAATTTTACCCTAGATTTTGCATTTTTCTCCTTTACCCTAAACTGTACCCTAGAAGGGGTCTGATTACCCTAGACTAGGGTAATTATCCAAGAAGTGGAAGCACTGAGTGTTGTGCCACTGCTGAAAGTACAGTATGACCAGGGCTTTCACGAGTGCGAAAGTTCCTACCCTAAAACGTTGTTCAAGATTACCCTGAAAATGCATAAGTTACCTTTAAATATCAGATAAGCCCATTGCTGGTATTCTATGAAAATATTCTGTTTCCATGTTTATATGTGTAGAAATGACACAACATCAGGGTCATCCAGATATAAGAAATGAAATTCTCTGACTTAACGAAGTCACGTGTGTACGATACGTGCAGCATTTTATATTGCTTTCACGATAGTTTATCTTCTTAGTATGGTTACCTGGTTACAAGCTCTGTTCAATGGGCGTAAAGTATGAGGCCAGGCGATCTATTCCTGACTAGCAGAGAGAAGCAAAACATAGTAAGAGGAAATGAACGGCAAAGTAATACTCGAAACATTGATTTATGGAACACAACAAGAAACACAGTTTCACAATTTTTGTGTAAAAAAATTTGAGGAATTTAGATGTGAAACAAGTTCATATGCACCCCAATTCTCGGTGCAATTGCAAAGAACGGGGCAAAGAATGGAATGTACTGAATGAAGAATTATGACTTTCCCAAAATATTTGAAATCAGTATACTCAACTGGTTCGAATTTAACTGCGCATTGAAATAATTTGCGTCGAGTAAGGCGAAGCATATGTTGCTCAAGGCTCAAAGTTAGCCCCATTGAATTACCAACAAGAGCCTCGTTACAATTAAGAATCTCGGCCCATGGCCGGATTATTTTGTGACAGAAGCCTACATGCCGAAAAAGCCAAAAGCCTACAGTCAAATACTTGTAGCTCCTCCAAGAATCTGAGTCCTACGTTAGTAAGCCCTAGTGCCATGAATAATGGAAGAAGAACCTCGGTTTCTATCTCACAAGCTTTTTCATTCACTCCCAATATCTGTATATCCACCTAGCCAACATTTCTTCTATGAAGTCGAAAATTCAATTTTTTAACAAAGAAGCCACAGAATGTTTGTATCCCATCATAACGTTAGTCGTGTCAGATCAGAACCCTATAATATTACTCAATTTATTATTTTTATCACTGAAACCTTTTTTATGTGTAGGTAACAATCAATTGGCTGTGCTATCCTCTTTTTCAACAAGATCAACAGAAGAGCTTTTAATTGCACTCTCACTTCATTATTGGACGATGACTCCGAGCAATTTAGCTTTACTGCGATCAGTTGTTTCATCAATTATTACAGAATTTAAACTTCATCAAGGACAACGACAAGATCACTTAGTAGATGTTTACCCAAACATTGTCTAATAATGTTTGAAGCTCTTTGTCTCCCTGAGCTTACTTTCTTTAAGAAACATTTGTTTCAATAGTAACGAAATACGCAGATCATGCTCCGAAAGATTTGCACATATCGGCAATTCAATTTATATACCTGACTTGTCAATTGGATCATGTGATAAAATGAACAAAGTTATAGTTTGTGTTTTCCTTCCCTGCACTGAGAGATTGTTAGGGCGTTGAGTGTTAGCATGAAAAATAATCTCAGATTTACCAAACGTAATGATAGTTGAGCATATAGTACAGTATGCCACATCCTTAGTTGAGGTATAAGACTGAGACTTTTCTAACCATCCTCGAAACAGTTGTTCGCTTCTCTATCCTTACTTCCCTTTTCGTGAAAAGGGCTTAACAGACGATAAAATTTGGCTTTTCTTCGTGGGTGGTGTAGCAGCTTTATCGTACACAGAATCTATTTAATAATAGCAATTTGCTGAGACGCAAGTAACCAAATATTTTGTCACGATGCAGTACTGCACGTGACGTGTGCAGCACCTGACATGGTTAATTGCACTCGACTGAAACAAAACTACCTACAATCAGCTCGGGGAGTGTCGTTCTGTACACGTTATATACAGTAGCTGTCCAATTCCAGTAAACGACGATGGCCGATGTATTGGTGTAAATCTTGATACATTCACGGGTTAGTTCTGTAAGGATAGAAAATATAAAATTCCAAACATTATATCAAGTTGCATATCACTTTAATTATTCTTATTACTTTTACTCTACCACGGTATTATTTATGCAGCAAATCTGGCAACATTATACTGAAGAAAGATCTGAGGTCTGAGAGATCTGCAGGGATGTGTGCAGTTATGTGTGCCTTACCGTAGTTTGCAAAAAAGACTAAAGTTATAGTGAGTTGGGGCAAGTTTGTTCCAAATATGACTCTTATTGAACAATTTCATAAATTCTTCGATAGCGTACTTTCACAATGTAACTTACACAAGGTATTTTGTAGTACTTGAGAGCAAACTTGATATTGGTCATGAAAACAGGTAATTACCCTACAATTTTGCTGCGCCACCCCAACAGAAGTCGAATTACCCTTAAAATCATGGAGTTTTGCTTTACCCTAAACTGTACCCTTGACAACACCTGATGACCCTAAACTGGGGTATTTTACCCTAAAGTGGAAGCACTGACTGTGTGACCGTATCGACACTGACGCGACCAAGTACGTGACTGCACGCGTGGTGAAGTTACTCATCAATGATCGTGCAAACAGGTTAATATTAGAGGATGTACATTTTTGCTTCATCGTGTGTTCAGTGAACATTCAAAGTTTTCTCAGAAGCTGAAAAACTGATTATTGTTTCAACAAACACGCACACGTTTCGTTCTCTAGTTTTATTTCTGGTTGTACTAAATGTTCCGCACGTCTTTTACTTTTAAGTTCAGGGTAATGAGAATCTATTTAACAACCAATATAAATTAAATGTAACTTATGTAAACTATTGTAACTAATGGAAAATACTTATCGATAACCTCACCTTACATATTTTCTAATTTTTTTTCAGCCTTGCACATAGAAAAGGTGTTTATAGTTAGAAAAATTTCAGCTGATTTACAACCTTGCCTCTGGAATTCATCATTTTTCCCGTGGAATAATCGTCAAGACACAGGAAAAGGTGATCGTTGCTGGTATAATTCCCTGATAGTAAGTTAAACGAGAAAACCATTCGAACCCTAAATTATGAATCTGTTAAATGAGATACAGGGTGGCGCATAAGTACCGCACTCTTATTTATTACCGCAATATACACTGGGTATCTGTAGACAGGATACGACATGTATGTAAATAAACTTTAAGAGTTCCTCTATCGTTTGCAATTAACCCTATCGTTATACCTTTCACAGTTCATTTATTTTCAATTTTTTAAAAGGGTGCGTTACTTATGCGCCACCCTGTATAAGGACTGAATTGTATTGCAAGAAGATGCATCCTTTAAGTTTAGCCAATGCTGGAGGCTTGCATGAAATAGCCGTTAGAGGTTTTGCAGCAACTAGCAAAAAAGTTCAACTAAAATAATTTTTTCTTCGGTGAAAGCCCATCGTCAATTATTCCTATTACATCCCTCTCATCAATTGACTTAATTGTTTTGGGGGGATAATAATTTTACGCAAACGTTTCCAACGGGGTTACCAACTTCTTGCCACTGTAATCCGTCCTCCATCCCCACCTGCCATTCCCAGCATAAGCACGGGAGACATTCGGATGGACAACCAGTTTTGTTTGTTACTTGATTTTGTATGTCTACCTAGCCATCAAGACTCATGTTTAACATACAGTAGTTACAAAAAAATCCACTTCTCAACACTTTATCCTTATGAATGGCTCGTGAAAAAAAAAGAGTTTGTGTTATAAATGTTCCTTTGATGGTTCAGTATGCGTTATAGTATTTGGTTGCTGACGCTAAATTTTTCACTGCAAAGTGCACGGAATGCCATAGGGTACTGAATGGCATCCTGTATAGTTCATTTAAAACTAATTTTTTTCTGTACTACAAGTTCCAACAAGTACACAACTATATAAATGAACGTTCCTGACCAATCGTTGAAAAACCACAATGTTGTGGTTCGTAACTAAATTCGTCGCGTATTTCAAATTTCATGGCATAGCTTCAAGTACTTACTTTTTATATTAGCCGAACACTCTAATTTCAAAAGTGTTGAGAGTTCAGATATAAATTGACGTCTAGATTGTTCAAAATATCTTGTTCATTCTTCAAACACATACCCAATTGATCTACTTCCATGCTGTATGCCCAGTTTCCATAACTGATTTTTATTAGTTTATTAGTTTTTCGAATCAACGTTTTGCACGATTGCAACACTGTGGAACAAGAGATTCGATAGTTTAGCGTTGTCAAATCATTTCACCAAGGTAGAGCCCATTAAAAATTTCCTTTCATGTGTGAGAAGCTATCTGTCACTCTTTTCAGCTCGTCTCCGAATTAATGCAAATGTGAAGAACATTAAAAGTTCTCATCCTCTGAGGAGGCTCGTAAGAGACTGCATTAGGGTATCGAAGGACTGTGTCCTAATCTCATTATAAACTTTTGTATACTTGAATTAACGAAGAAGCTCCTTGAAAAATTCAGCCCCAGGACTGGCTTAAAAGATGTTGATCTTTGCTCAAAGATCGCATTTAGTTTGGGCGGCCTCCATTAGAATGCGAATAGAAAATGAGGAAGCTTCGTGGCCTTATCGGGTTGGGATCATTGTTTTCTAGACATATAATATCAAGAAGAAGTTGAAGAAGATTCTCAGAGTGTAGTGAGGGGGAAAGTGCTTGAAAACTAATCTCTCTGCTCAATATAAATGCAGGGTGTTCACTCAAACCCATTCATAACTCTTCAAAATTATTGAGAATGCTTATCTAGACTTAGTCGTTCAAGGGAGATTGATTAGTAGCAAAATTTCGATGGAGCAAAATCGTTAACCAACGAAAAATTTTTCACAGTACGTTGTTAAAAAATTCACTTGAAGAAAAAAGCTGAATAAAAGTTAAAGCAAAAATTTTCTACTGAAATAGTCTTGAAAAATAAAATACAGAAAACTTGATGCTGTGTTAATTAGGTTTTGTGCGGTGTGTGTACCAAATTATACGCTTAAAAATGTAAATGTCTGTTATCATTAGTTAATTTTTTAATTTTAATTTTCACGCGAAAGCAAGGGAAATATTCCGCTCGACATCTGCATTATTGTAACATCGTTCACAAGCCCTTCATTATCCTGACATTAGCAACGACTACAGAAACAATCTTTCCGTACAAACACGTTTGTGTAAATAATATATCTACTGAAATCATACAATAGGCAAAATAATCGTATTTTTCAAGTGTATGCAGGCTAATTTGATTCTCATTTTTATGACGTAGGGAAAAGAATGTCATTTAGAGGGGAAATAAAAACTTCTGAAGCCAAGTTTTCAGGTTCCCACCATCTATAGGAGCGTTGTTGGTAATTGAACTGACGAGAAAACTAAGGGAAATAGTAATCTCTTGATGGAAGCGTGATGAAGGTTTTTAGAAAGCAAAAGGGATAAGAAAGAAACGAAGAGAAAATTCAATGGTATGTGATGGACGAACTTGATGTCAAAATACAATACCCTTTTTGAATACGACATGAAACTTTGCACGCAAAATTATCAGTCTAGTGCTATCATGAATGAAATGTTCTGATGTGTTTACAGAATATTCTCTCGTCTTCTCCGTACCCACTGACAAACTCTTTCACACGTAGACCGTCACAGAAGCTGATCATGATGCTGCTGATCGCCCAATAGTCACACACTCACTCAATTAAAAAAAAACACTGAATCAAAACTAAACGAAGGTACGATCCAGCTAATGGTTGGTATTTTCAAAACTTCTCACTACTATTGACTTGAAATTTGAGTTGAATATTGAACTAACTTTAGTTCAACCCACCTTGGTCAACGTGTTAAGCTATAGCTTAACACGTTATAGAAACTCAAAACTTGATTTAGCGACTTAGCCTACTGACGTTTATTTCAGATACGAAACCGTCAGCCGTTAACATTGCCACAACATAACTGATCATGCTCTAATCGACGACAATCAAAGTATTTTTACAACGTCAAGCGCAGGACTGTAATGGAGATCAGCATATACGCAGCTCACGACTCCCAAGCGATGCTAGCCGAGTTCAAACCATTTCTCGTCATGAAATTATTATGATCCCTAAAGTCAATACCAATTTACTGAATGATACGCAGAAAAGAGTTCAAAGAATCATTTAGTTAAAGACACAATAAAATATTTTAACTGAAGGAAATTATTACAGTATTTACAATTCTAGAAATGTCAGGTTGTCAGAGACTTCTCGTTCGGTTGAGTGAGTGAGAGTAATCTTTTCAAGCTTGACACTAGAGCGTGAAAGACGTGTCGGGTATTCTTCAAATGACATTGTTTCCAGTACAAGTAAGTTTTAACTATTTGATATTTGAGTTTTAATTATTTGAGTTCAAAGCCATGTGGGATTATTACACTTGCCAAAGTAGTAAACCACTTTTCAATTCACGCACTGAATAAAAATACCTAATACATCAACAAATAGTTGATAAACATGAATAAACAAATGTTGGACCTAATACATCAATAGATAGTTGATAAACATGAAAAAACAACATTTTATCTGTTTAATACACGGTATACAGTTTTTTTTTCTGTTTCAATTTGAAGTATTTTCACACAGTGGAGTCTCCTCCAAACAGTAATGTTCCCCCTACTGCCTAACAGTGGTCCAGCACCTGACAATGCACATATTGTCTGCAAAAGCATCAGTAAGTCCTTTTTATAGTTAAAAATAAGAGAAGTTTCGGAGAATCATGTTTAACATCTGCATAAGAACATAAGATTCCGCAAAGCGTTTTTTTGTTTGCGATACAGTGAAGTTCATGAATACTAATAGACGTCTTTGTTAAGCTTTCATTATGAATTTGCCATTTAGACTTCGTAAAATAAAACCATGGCAACACGTACTAGACCCTCAATCTTCAGCTGAGAAAAACTGTATTTTCTTTCAATCTTGTTTTTCATTGAATGCAGCATCAATTGATGTAGAAACACTTAAACACGTTAACTGCAGTGGATGAAACAGCTATTTTCAAAAATCAATAAAAATTTAAATTTACATTCTTAAACCCAATTAAGAGGTACGAAAAATTAGTAGGAGCATGCAATTACGTGATTTTCATCAATAACACTCGAAATTTCCTGTTTAAGAGGCTGAAAATTAGTGATCGAGTCGTGGCAAAACAGTAAATTATAATTCAAAAATAATACGTGGAAGCTTATTTTTAAATAAAAGTGCATGTTAGGACCATTCCCCGTCGGAAAAATGTGTTGGATGAACCCCTCACCAAGAATTGAATTAGGAGTGAATTCATAATATTACAATCCCTTTTGGGTAGTACGATTTCAGCATAATCCTCTGTACCTGTTATGTGTAAGAAAATATAGCTCATGAGCATTCTAAATCTTACGCAAGCAAGTCACCTGTAAAAATTACCTGCACCCTTATTTAAGCAATTTTAATTTTCTCCTAGAAAATAAATAATAAACTTCGTATCTTTGGAGCCTAAATATAAACGATGGTTAGCTGACTGCGTAGTTATTAAGTACGTATAAGTTACCGACAGCCTGCTAAGGAAACGATTTAGGTTACTTTATATTTTCTCAGTGTAATTTATTAGCTTTCATTTGATTTTCACAGTGCTGGGATATCTATTCAATTTTGTTTAGCAAAGAATTGAGTTATTAACTTGAAATATGTGTGTATGTTAGTGGTTACGGTGCCTTAAAAATGTATGCATCTCAATAAGCGAGAGCAGCTTGTGTTCAAACAGTAAAGGACACAGTGAGTGTCGAAGCATTTAATTTCCTTCGCTTAATTTGAGCACGAGACCTACAACAGGCGGCAGCGTGGCAACGTTTACCTTCAAAGTAAATTTGAACTATTAGCAGTGAACAAGAATAAATTACCACAAAATATATGTCTGGGTGACGCAACTCTTGTAACTGAAGTACGGGTCCGAAGTTCTAAATCTGACTCCCGACAAGGATCTAGGACGTGTTGCACTTATTGCATGAAGAGAAAGTCATAACGGGCTTTATATATCATGAAGGCGTGTACTTGACATTTGAGCGAGGAAGGAGCTCATATTGATTGATGTCCGGCCATATCTAACAGTCCGTTATGCATACTTTTCCGAGGAAGCTCTCATAAAGTGAACATATAAGAGAATCACAAATATTCAATTAAATGCCGACAAAAGTAAGACCCATGATTTAAATTTCACATGGCAACGTGAGCGACAGGGGCAATAATAAACACATTTGTTAACTCGACTACTGCAGCTCAAAGTTAAGATTCAGCAAAGATTTTCCTTTCAAACTAGTGGTTATCGGATGATGACTGGGGCAGTGAAATTTTCTCAGTGTTTGAGAAATTGTTTGCAGTGAATTTTGTCTGCAAGTTACAGTCAAGTCATAAAAATTGAAAGCTCTGCGTGCATTCAGCAAGGTGCTGTAAAGCATTGTGCAATTTTTCATTTAATATTGAAGGCTTCTTGTGTTACAATACCAGAAATCGTGCAAATTTGTACTCCAATAAGTAAACCTGTTTTATCAATTTACGGGGAATATTCCTTTCCCAGTTTTAGGTACGGTGAGGCATGCACTCAACCGTGATGCACTACATACGCTCAAATTACGTAGACCAGCGATAGGAGAGGAACAGTTTTCCCTAATTTCATTCAGTGATGATAAGGCTTCTTTAAGCCTGTCCTCGCAAGCATTTTCAACTTTTTATTTCAATGACTTGTGTTCCTATACCTCTTTCATTGCTTGATCTTCAAGTTATATAGAAGTTTAAAACGGTTGGATTGGAGAGTTCCATGTTTGCTTTGTTTTAAAAATTGCTTAGTTTTAATTATATATATTTCCACTAACATTCTTGTCTTCATCCCAATTGTGCGTAAAATATTTTATGAGGAAAAAAGTGTCTCTCTGATGAAGTGCAACATAGATGTGCAGCCAGTGTTACGATATTCGTCCCTCCTAATGGTTTTCTTGCAATACGAATTTTAAAATGAAACGTATTAATGGACTAAATGTAGTCCAAACTATGAAAAAGTCGTTCAGCATTAAAATAGCTCAGAAAACTACAAAATACTACTGTTCTCTTAGATAGAATTTTAAGGAAATCAAATGCGTTTTCATTATAATAGAACCATCCCAATGTGTTTTGAGACATACTAAAAACCACTGAATTTGCAGGTCAGTAATTTATGGGTAATTGACAGTTCTTAGCCTATGAACGAACTATATATTCTGTTTCGATCCGGCGGATCCGTTAGAGAATGGTGCGTATTGACTCGCTTCACCTCGGGGGCAGTGTGAGCAGGCTGGAACCACAAGAGAACTGGAAATAGGGAGAGTAAAACCAAACGTTGCCGATACCATTGCATTGATGTAATAATAAGGCACTGTGTTGTTATAAAAATCCCAATGATGGGAAAGAAAAGGAAATGCTCATTGTGAAACGTTGTGGAACAATGGAAGGAAAAGATTAGATTAAAGCAAACGTCTACAGAATTTGTAGTATTTAGTATTAGGACATACATAGTTTTTGGTCAGAAGCTTCGGAAAACTCTAAACTGGTAAAAATTCCTTATTATTTTATTCTCCAGCCTGGAGAGTCGGTATGACGGCGGGCAAGTACATACTGTATGCCGCGAAAAAAGCGTCTACTAAATGACGTAATAATGTGTTATTAAATAATTGTGCAAATAGCGATGTTCAAAGTCTAGAATATTAACTTATCGTTTAATTCGTGCTTATGTAAGAACTGGTAAAATGGGGAGCCAGTTTAAGAGCATGTTGATACCATCATCTCGTTGATGTTGATTGCATGTTGATACCATCTGATACCGTCATCTCGTCTCGAAATTAATTAATCAAGTCATGAAAGTTTTATTCTGATCTTGAGAAATAACAGGTATTACTTATTTTTAAGCAAGTTTTTGGTGGAATTTTGGAACAACTTAGTAAATCGAATTGTTTATCATAATATTTTGTTTTCTGTGATCCTGATGGTAGGTCATTTGTTACTATGCTCACATTAATTTATTTTAATTCGAATTTAACTGGTTGAATTTAAACTGTTTCGGATGGAACTTATTTCCAATCTAACTTATAAGTTTCGATGTAGGTTGATATTTCTATGGCTGATATTTTTATTCGAACTCTCATACCCACTTGAATATTCAAATAAAATGAGTCTTTGTTTCCTCAGGTACGTTTAACGAGGATCATATGAGAATGCTTAATGCATTGAGAACCGTAAGTAATTAACTGAATTTCGGCAAATTAATGAACAGTGATTAACAGTCAAATCTAAAATAGTTTTTCCGTAATATCTAAAATTTACTTAGTATATTATAAGATTTGAAGTCGAATTATTAAAAAATTAGCGTCATGGTCGTTCTACGAATACCAACCAATAATGCTTATTTTGTGATTCGAAAAACCGAACCCTTTTTCAATAATTTAAACAATTCTTTTTGTAACCTAACACAACATGACTAGGTTTTCCAATCGTAATGGAATCATGAAAAGCTTAAAATTTTGTAATCTTGCACACACTCAGATACCTCTCATGGACCAAATTTATCATTAGATATTAAGTCGCCCTTCGCACTGAGCTTCTAAACACAGAAAGTGTGCGGACAGTAAAAAATACTATAAATTTCAGCATTCCGGGTTTAAAAAAATGAGATTGCCGGTAACATATTATTATCAAATGTAACAGTCATCATTGCAGCTTTAAAGTTTTCAACTTGAATGAACCAAAACGAAAAATTACGTGGCCAACTTATCTCATTCTAAACTAACATGGACCATGTATTGTAAAACATTTCACCTGGATTTCACGGTGAAATGTCTGGCAACTTCGCTGCCAACAAAAACCGTGAAAAAAAGGTATAACCTGAGGGCAAAAAACCGTGATTTCAAAGGAGTTTACGTGCTTTAAACGGTAAAACCCGGAAATTAAAAACGGTAAAAAAACAAATTTATACGAAATTGCCGTAAAATAACAGTAAAACTTGGGTATTGAGAACGGTAGGAACCAGTATTTTTCTTCTGATTTGGCGTGAAAATACGGTGGTAAAACCTGTGTATTTTTTTATTGTTGCCCGAATTTCCGTGTAAAATGCAAGTAATCGTGAAACAAAAAAGATGAAAACCCATAATTGCTTAACTGCCAAGAAAAATCAATCGCCCGTTGAAATTTTAAAATTCGATGAGCAGAGCACAAGCCATATATTGTCGTTAACTGTTGAAATGTCGTTAACTGTTGAAATGTCTGTAAAAGAATAGTTTACATAAAGCAATAGAATGCTACAACGGCTTCCATTGGTCAACCCGAGTACTTCAACGAACATTATACTTTAAAATGGGACTCGTGTCACCTGCAGACTCGACAATTGACATAGGTATGAAATCAACTGTTTGGAAATACGTTCAACTGACCTTATTTACCTAAACACCCAAAAATCTCATAGCGATAGGTCAATGACTTTAACAATGTTTCATTTTCGGAACGTTTATTGGATTTTAAAAGAAAATAACATCCTCTGCTTACGAAAAGGTACGGACGACTGGCAATTATATCAATTCGACACAATAATCAATTTATACAAGAACTTAAATCAAAACAAAAAGAAGAATCAATGTTACTGGAATTTTTATTCATGCAAACATTTTGAAATATAATTATCGCATCAATAAATATTCTTTAAATCATGAAAATAAGATTCCTATAAGCACTACTGAAGTCAAATCATTATATGCTTCGCGTAACGAAAAGTTCATCAAACTAAATTTTCAAACTTGTCTTAACCAAATAAATCACAACTTCCGGTGTTCCTCTACCCTTCAATTGACGCTCCAAAAACACTTCCTTGTTAAAATACAGCTTTACGCAAATCAAATCACAACTCGAGCGTTTTCGTCAATAGATTCCGAATCATCATCTCAATTCTCACAACCAAGTCCGTTTATTTGTCATTTCACGCCAAAAAAATTTAGCTGGATTGACCTAACCTGCTATCGATAAGAAATATTTGGCTGCATTACACAAGGCTAAAAAATTAAATTATTCGAAGGTGAATTTTTTATCAATTTTGATATTTTCCTGCAATTAAACTCGCGTGTGCACTTTAATACGTGTAATAGCCGTTAACATAATACATTAACAAAAGCTTCACTAGATCCCAAAATCATTTCACGAGACAGGGCATGAATTACAAGCCGAAAGCATTCACATTTTCTCCTTCGCTGACGTTCAGTCCTCCAAGATCCTCCCTTAACAACAGAGTGAACGTTTACACGCATGCGAAGTACCATTTCATCGGAATAATGAGGCCTAAAATATAGGACACACTTTAAAGTAGAGTTTTCAGATTCTACAATCCATTTCATCAAGAAGATATTCTACCAACTTCAAAAACACAGTGGTGAATGCTATCCTATTTTCATTTGGCTCCTGATACATAAATTTATTTAATAACCAGCTAATTATCATCCACGTATTTATTCACATAATTTTTTATTCTGTATGAAATACAAAACATATAATATACACACAGCATATGAAGTACGCACGTTCAAAATGTTTTCGCATAGATTATGGATAAACATGATAATTTATCACATGGAGATCAAGTGATGGGTCTAAAAGTTAAGGGTTTCCAGAACAACAACAAAAATTTAAGAATTGAGCCACGAACAAATGAAATTTCTCAAACTATGATAATTTCATTTAGGCCTCTACTACGCAAAACATTCACGAATGGCGTAAGAATATTAAGTTAAGGCTAATATCGCAAACAGCTCAACAAAAATTATCTTATCCCCTAAGCCAGGGGTCTCCAACTTTGGTCCGCGATTCACATCCGGTCCGCCACGTAATTTCATCCGGCCAGCCAAACAAATTCCTGGGTGGTGACCTTGAAAAAATCATTGTCTCACGACTGGAATCGCTGAATTAAAT
>JACJUY010003987.1:34774-69114 GCA_014220935.1 Platorchestia sp. MABIK | reverse complement strand
TTCAACTTCTATATATAGGTCAAACGTAAATTCAAAATTACGCGTTTGCATCGATGGTGACAAAGTTGAGACGGGTGTGTTTGAGTGGAAAGTAAGATGATAAAGTTGCTGACCGTGATACATTCGAAGTCATTTAAGTGTTATTGTCACTGCTTTTAGATATAAAAATATAAAAATGCACCTTTCAGGCTCTCGAAAACAACGCTATCCCGCAGTCGTACCTAATGCAAAAGCGAATTATCTCTTATAATTTTATCCCGCTAACAGTGCAGGGCACACTTTTACGTTTAAAAGCATGCGAAGACGAAGTTTCCAGAACTCCTACTATCCTTAATGACTACAGATAAAATTAAGTACTCGTCAATTCAATTATCAACGTGAGAACAATCATATTGAATTTCCATGTCGGAGATTACGAAGACGGACTTGCATATATATATTCTCATTATCACTCATGCGACAAAAGTTGAAGGTGAAGGTCGTTATCGGAAGGCCTAACTGCTCGGAGACATGATTTCGGTTTCCCCATCGGAAAATGTCCGAGATGAACAGCTGCATGACCGCTTAAATTATCTGTCTTTGAAAAAATGTATGATAAGTGATATGTTGAAACGCAGTAGGATGAGTAAATCTAACTTTAATAGCAAGTTCATGAGTCTCACTTGAATGAACGTGTGTTACGATGTACTAAAAATCGGTACGAGCTTATTTTTATCGAAGAGCTAGCAGAAATTTTTTCGCGTATACAAGGTGACCGCCATTTTGATAGACAAGCTTTAACATAATGTTTAGGTCATTGATATGAATACTTTAAGTTCAATAGCTGTGGGGTCAGAGTTGCTTTGTTAACAAGTTACAGGACTTGAAATTCGAAATGCATTGGAGAAAAATCCAAATCAGGCAGGGAAATGAAAGGTAGAATGAAGGAAATCATTTTTATGATGAACACACGCAACAGAATGACAGCCTTAATTAATATGAAACAAGAAACAGATTTTTAAATTATGGTACGTATTTACAAAAGATGTTCGGCCGGACTCCCGTCTGTTGCGACGCTGACGTTTGAACGGCGTTACGATAATCCCGGATGCGATCGAAGAAAAAAGAAAAAAGAAAGAAAGAAAAACAGTTTATTTCCAATAGAGATGGTTCAAAAGTACCATCATTGGTTTTTAAAAATCTTAAAGTTAATGCACTTAGATGATACACACACGAGCATTGTAATACCCATGTCACTAGTCAAAAAATGATTGAGGGCAATGTACTCCTAATCTTGCTTAAACTACATTTGATGATACATGCAATGATAATTATAAGAGATAACACAACTTCATGACTTTTGACAGTTTACACATACGTGACATGAAACTTCGCAATTCTTGACGCCAGGAAATACTTTATGAATCGCTTGTTTCGGCTGATGTTCCAAAATGTTATTTCAACGAAAGCATGAAAGAAAAAAATACATATACCATAGGAGTTCCACGGATCCTTGCGCAGGCTTCAACAATTCCACCGATGAGGTCTTCCTCGGAACGAATCGGTGTTCCGGTGCCGGAGTTCAGTGTTAACCGAGAAATTTTAAACTCTGATGTAATGGAACTCTCAGAAAACCGGATGATAATTTCTAGTCCTTCTAACTCTTTAACAATGCATTTTCGACCACTCTGTCATTGAGTAAAACGTGTTTATTTCGACGGACTCAACCTTGAGTTGAAGTTTGATCATCAATGTGCACGTCATCCATAGGAATACTCTGTCGCACCGCCAATGGGCTTTGAAGACTCCCGAATAATTTGATGACGTACAATAATATTTGATGAAACAAAAACATCATTTGTATAAAAAGAAATCGCATTGATTCAGGGTTTGCCTCTATAAGGAAATGTACAAATAACAAACCATCTTGCATCTAACTTTACAATATTAATCACTTAATTCACCGCATCTTCGATGGTCTAGAACTAGTTCTTACTTAGACCCATAAGGCTGGTACTCGCGAACTACGGTTCCGTGTTTGGATTTAATTAAAAGTTCTCTAAATCACTGAGTAAAACGCTTGATTGATGGTATTCATATGTATTTCCCACGCGATCTATGTCTCAGTAAAGCTATTCTTCCAATTTCCTTCTCAGTGGTGCCAAGTATCTCGCCAGTTCCTACGTTCGTACGCTCGTATTTCAACATAAGTGAGCACTAATGAGAGGGTTGGTGCAAAGCGTCACTAGGATTATGTATTCTTAGTTACTTGTACATAAACATGTATGTACTGTCAAAATCTTTACACAATAGAGAGCACGTATTTTTTGTGTGTTTTCCTCTCAATCATTTTTTGTTTAGGCATGTGACATGGGTATTACGATACCCATGTGTAAGTAACAACAATAGATTAATGTTAAAATATTTTAAGAACCAGTGTATTAAACATTCCATGTTTAAACTTTATTGGAAATAAACTGTTTTTCTTCTCTACTGCAGGGAAATATCGAGAATTTACTCCTCTCGAGCAGTCACTTTAATCCAATAACTTCAACAATTCCTATTAAAGTAATATTGGTCATCGCATGCGTGAACTGTTCAAAATACACCGTTAAAGCGTCGTATTCTTCTAATTTAAATTTTGTCATGCATGCACATCAGTTCTCAGATTCATTCCACACTTAGCAGACCACACTCACAGAGCATGAGCGTCGTGTGCTAGTTATCATAAATAAGGATGGCAAGCGAAAATCTTTTGCAATACCATTTCTAGGAAATGAATTTCGTTACGAATGAACTATCACATCGGCGAAAACGTTCGTTGAATTTCGTTTTTTTCTGCTTTTTCAGTTATTAACATTCCATCTAATAAATCTAAGCAATCATACAAGCATGTTCGTCACGCTTGGTTTTTATAGAATTCTAATCGTTGATGTGAGTTTTTCTTATTAGTTTTACGGTTGCCTTGATATGCCACGAGTTATTTATTTTTGTAACGTTTACTTCACTCCTGAAATTTCTAAACTTGATACTTTCAACAATAAATAGACATTTCCAAGCGGTCTACATGCATACAGTAGCTAAAATAGCACGAAATTATACTTTCATGGCTGGCCTGGAGAATTAATGAAACTATTCGCCAATTACCGTACTGGTATTTTGATTAACGTTTTTATTCGGCAGAAAAAAAATGAATAACACATCAGCCAAATAGGTTGTGCTTCAGTTGGCGCCAGCTGCCACGCTTTGCCGATATATGGACTGTTCAGTCGTATAATATATACTGAGAAAATGTTAAACTTCACTCACGTGTTTAAATGAAGTGAAAATATTTTCGTCTCACGGCTGAAATTTTAAGCCTTTCTCTACAGTTTCACGCAAAGTTGTGAACTCTTAATGGCTTGAACTTGTAGCTTCTGTCAGCTTAAATTTCCAAGATGCATAAGTTCATCAGTAACTGTACACTTTTCGGGTTCCAGGCATTGTCTACGAATTTCTACGACAGATATGACGATTTGCAGAAACGTCTGAGAGATGTTACGTCTGCTAAACGCTCCTACGCACGTATACTGGCAACTGTTCTCTCCATATGTATCAAGATTTTATGAATGAAGACAGCGTCAATTGCGTATGTCCCTGAATATCTTCATGCCTTTGTGCCATCAATACACAGTTTTTGGTTAAAGCATATGGGGTTTTTGTACCAAGTTCAAGACCAGAACGTTATATATGGTGCGTGAAAGGTTGTTCAATCACTAATAGAATGCTCACAAGAGTGAACGTAGTGTTTTACGAATACTCATATAGTAGAAGCGAACTGTAAAGTGAACGCCACTTTTCTTTAACCTGAAACAACCAAGTGATGTGTTTTATGATATTTCACGATACGTTTCTCTGGATTAGTATTTTTTGGTGTGTTGTTTCCTTCGTCTTACCAAGTTATTTGGATAACGAGCAAGAGGCTTCTGGCATTTACTTCTCTTGAACTTCTTGGTGACCACCATGTCCTCATAACCAACCATAACAAACCATTCATATTTGTTGGGCTCTGAAAATGTTCCTCATTTTCATAAATTTTTATAATTTGTTAAATATTTTCAATAAAATTAATGTTTTTTGGTCAGATTTAGCGAAAAATATTTATTAATTAGTGTTGTACTGTAAAATACAGGAACTAGACGAAATAAGGAAATGGAGGAGAAGAAGAACCGGGTCGCTTTTCTTCTCTAGTCTATCTTTGTTTCTTTGGGAGTGGAGGAAAGTTACTTACTCATAAGGTAGGTCTGTGAATAAAGTTCATGTTTTTGAATCTAAGTGAACTCTTTGACGTGTCTTTAGTGCTGTTAATTCCTTGATAATTGAGAAGTGGCAACAACAATAAATCGCGAAGAAGAGAGGACTGGGAAGAAAAATGGCAGATTGCTAGTAGAATTTGGTGAGGTCGTCTGATTTCATCGTTTAACTATGTTGCATTCTGAATTTCGAAGTTATTCTGACCGTTTTGGAAGGCATGGGTTATTTTTAAGGTGAGAGGGAGTTTAAAAATCATAATGTTTGGTTGGAATCTTCGGTAGCGTGCAATGCATAGGAAAACAGCCGCAAAATTTGCGTCATTCTTGGTTGTCTGGCCTGGAATTGTGCTTCATAATTTCTTGCAAGTTGATAACGGAGTTCAGCATCGATTACGAAAGCGTAGAAATGGGTATTCCTTGCGTGCGGTTCGTAATTTTTTCGTACTGTACGTTAATTTCTTCGATGTTGGCTTATAAATTTATGAATTGGATTATATGTTAGTGATGTCACCTAGAAGTGTTATACCACCTTTAAATGGTGTAGAGGTTACTCTTGTACATGCAAAGCCCAATTTAAAGCATCCTAAAGTAGCTGTATTTTCAAAGGTTGGTGGTCAATTTTTTATATTAATATGAATAATGGGCCCTAATTTTGAATCATTCATAATTATTGTGTATAGGTCTAACTGGAATAGTTAAACAATTGCAACATTGAAATAGTGTGACTTATTTCTAGAAAATGGTCTGTAGTTATACATTTCTTAGAAGTTTTGTGTTATGTGGGATATTATTTTGGGGTTGAAAGACCATCAGCAAAAAAGATATTTGGAATTGAATAGTGTTATGGACCTAAAAGTATAGTGTTATCTATTTCTACAAAATTGTCTTCTCAGTTATAAGTTCATAACTAGACCTTGAGTGTATTTTCTGTAACTTTGTTATGTCCACATTGGTAGACCAATGTAACTGAAATGAAGTTTGAAACTGCTCTATATACATAGGTTGAAGGATTTTAGCCTTTGTATATTCTTCTTTGCATTGTGTATGCAATGTCCTTGCAATCTCATATTCTTTGCTGCATTGCACAGTGTCAAGAAAATATTGTTTATCTTGCCTGAGCAAAGACTAGTTTTTTGTGTATGGCTAAAGGGACATTTTCCTGGTTAGGCAACCTGAAGAAGATGCATATAGGATAGGGCTGTCAAGATATTTTCTGCTTTTTGTGTAATTTTGGGATTGTTGGAATAATATGAATTGAATACATTTCTAAATATTGCAGTCTGTTGTAGTAGCTCATTTTTGTAGTATTAGGAGTACTGTATAGTCTAATCTAGTTGTGTCTGGCCTAGTCTAGGTATAATGAGTATTACTTGTCCTGTTGTTGACAATGAAAAGATGGCAATTATTGGAGTGGTATGTTGGTAGTATTCTTATATCCAAATGATTTTTTTTTAATTATTAAGGTAAAAATAAATAAATCATGCTCGTATAAGGAATCATTTAATGGAATATAGGATAGGTTTTAAGCTTAGGTTAATTAAATTTGTTAGTCCCATACAAGGACCGGCACCTAAAAAGAGTGGAAATGTCTTGTGCTAAGATTTTAAGGTCAATATTGAATTTAGGCCTTTCACGGAAATTAGAAATTCCGTTCCAAAGAATCACTAAAGGAACACATTTAAAAACGTTTTACACGTATGACATTCTGCTTGCTGATGCGTTATTTTTGAGTTATTCAACTTTGAAGTTATACGAACGTCGTATATAAAAGTGAAGGAGCGGACACGTAAATGTGCTGTAATACGGTATTAACGTAACGATGGGTGAGGTTAGGGTAGGTTACGGTAGGTTAGTTAAATAAACTCACCTAAATAACATAAATCAACCTAAAATAGCTTATCTTAACTCACCCAAACCGAGCCGTGTTCATTTCCCGCCAAGAAGTGGGCGTGTCCCGCCAGATAAGTGGGCGTCACCCAACAATGCGGCGACTCAGCAACCGACCATGTAATGCTATTCCTATCTGAACGTAATTATTGTTATTTCTCGAAAACAACGCATCAGCGAGCAGAATGTCATTCATGTAAAACGTTTTTAAATGCGTTTCTTTAGTGATTCTTTGGTAAGGAATATTTAATTTCCGTGAAAGGCCTAAAATCAATATTGACCGATTTTAATTATGCAGTTTTGTTTATTAATGCTAAATGATATTTTCTCCTTCTCTGTGAGAACAGTTCACAATGGTAACGAAGCCTTAAGCTAATCACTCTACTCCCATAAGAAAGTAGAGTAGTTGAATCTTTGAATGAGAACTGCCTGCCAGTATTCAGTCAACTTTTTAAGATAACTAACAGTGTTTAGTTAGTGAAATTTAATGTTCTTATACTATGTTCCGGTCCTCATTTCCACAGCTTATGAAGTTGTGTTACAATATTGTCCCAGATGCAGTACCTGTAACGCTTCTTAATGTTTTTTTTTAGTTGGAAAATAATGCACATTTTTATGCTTTTTACTTATGGGCTGAAGTGGTATCATGCTGAATTTGATTTGAAAGTTTCTCTAGCATATTGCTGTATTCTTGTCTTTTAACATCCTGGTGCTTATGAAATGCTAGAATAATTTTCAGAATTGAAGAAATATTTGAAGGATGTATCAAATGAAAGCATGGATGTTTCAAGTAAAAAAAAACATGTTCTTAGCATTTAACAGACTACAATGTCTCATTTTGAGCTTGATAAGCTTTGAAGCTTCTCTGGCAAACTTTTGAAGTGATGAATAAGTACTACTGTAAACTCTAGTAAATAACTTGGTACACTTATATCTAGCATAAAACTAAAGAACCCCAAGAGACAAGCATGTATCAAGCTATAAGAAATTACAGTTTGATTTTCTGGTGAATAGTTTTATTTCATCAATTGTAAATGGGCAGTTTGAGAATTTCTAACTTTGAATGAATCACTTGTGTGGGCATTATATTTTAAGCTGGAGATAACACTTTTTTTGCTATGTGAATGTCCTAGCAGTGTTATTTTTGTCTGTATCATGCCAGACTTCCAAGTTTTATTGAGTATATGGGTGAATCAGTGCACTGGGAAGGATTTTTGGTGCTTTTCTTAGTAGGATATGCTAGGCTCTATCCATGTTTTCTTGATAATCTTTTCCATGTCTTATTTTCCTCTCTTTTGCTAGCTTGCTGTTTTTTATGCCGTTTTTCTATTTATGGAAATGTGTTTTTTACAATATCCTATTTTCTTTAGTCCATACTAGATGTTCTCTTCTTTTTGATCTTGAGTTTGGGTACCTAAGCAGTTGTTAACTGATTTATTGAGTGATAGGTTATCTCCGATTTGTGATGTACTTGCTATTGAAGCATCTTGAAAGAAATGTTAAATGTCAGAAATCTTTACTTTTGCACAACATTGCTAATGGATATTACTGAAAGACTGCTAATCATGCTGGAAATCAGTTTTGATTTTAGTTTTAAGGATTTTTTCACTGTTTTAAATTTTTAGCTAAAGTTGAAATTGTAATTTAGAGCTGATGGCAGTTAATATTCTTATAATAGCAAAAGATATGAGTAGTCAATGAAGAAGACTGAAATATTCTGCATTTTTCATTTCAAAGGGTTAATATCTCTATGCAACAGAATTGATTTTAATTCTATATTAGGTCATTAGAAATGGAATGTTTAGTTTAATTTTTTTATCATGAGTAAAGTTGAATGTTTAATATGTGATTACTAAATTTGTGCTGTTATGTTTTGTTGTGTTTCATTAAAGTCAACTGTTTCTATGCCCAAACTGCATTAGCTGTGCAATTTCAGCATTTGAAAAGTTGATTGAGTAACAAAGGCAGTGATCTCTTCTACATCATGTTAGTGTGAATCTCATATTGATTGTGACTTCATCAAAACTAACTCATTATCTATAATCAATCTTAACTCCAACTTCAGTGCAATCATATTGGCTATCTCCAATATTGTTGCAATCAGACTTTTTTTAGGTCAATTCTAATATGTTAATAAGTACCTATACATCATGATCCATATTATCAAGCTTATGTACTATTCCATTATCTGAACTACAAAATTGGCTCTCTGGTTTTTGGTTCACTGCTTTTTGGTTTACTGCTTTTTGGTTCACTGCTATCCTTTTTTTTGTTTTCAGCATGTATTATTTTTTAAATTTTTATCTTGTTTCATAAACTTCCTTAAACCTTGCTGTGTTTCCATGTGCAAGGTGTGGAGAGATAAGTTTCCTCATTACATTAATTCTATGTGTAATGTTGTCTGCTTCCTTTCTTTCTTGCTTGCAAACACCTTTGTTGAGGTTTGATAATTTTATAATCTAATCTGATTTTAGTAAATAGGTCTCAATTAGAATACAAGAAAATTTGCCAGTTTTTTGTAATATTTTTAAACTAATTGCTCTCTGTCTTTGATCAGTACTTAGCTTGTATCTAAACTTTTTGGAGTTTCTGCTCCAAAGTAATCTCATGTGATCAACAGTAGATTTTTTTTCAGATCCTTTTTTGAAACTTTGGAACTTATTATCATTTTCTCTATCTGATGAGCATATGGAACTCTTCTATTTTGTTTTATTTGTTTTATCTGTTGGTATTTTTAGCCTGGTGCTTTAGAGATATCGCTCTTGATTTGTGCATATTTTATCACATGATATCTACAGTAAATTTGCAAGAGCTCTTAATCTTTGTATTTTTCTATTTTATTGTAATCCATACCATAGTTCACCTATCAAGCAAGTGATCTGCCTCTCTGTTTTACTTAATTTTTCCTTTGATACACCTAAGTTTCAGGGATTTCTTAGTTTTTGTTTATTTCATTGCCTGATAGCATTAACCTGACAAGCATGAGATCTGTTCTCTTTTTTCTAAATTTCAGTATTTTTTCCCATGGTAATCCTCCTGAGACAAGCCAGAGATTTCCCTGTCCCAATTTTTGCTTGATTCCAGTTATGGTAATCCCCACCAAAGTGCAGTGGATTTCTGCATCCCTGCTTATTTGATTCTATGGTAATGTTCACCTGATGAGCAAAAGATTTCTGTTTGACCTGCAGGGCGTGTTGGTGAGAGCAGACAATGTCGGGCACGCCACCCACTTCAGGGTGTGGGGCGGTGGTCGGGGCAGGTGCTGGCAACAACATGGCTGCAGGGGGCAGTGCCGTGGGAGCCTCAATGTCCTCCATGCCAATGGGAGTTTCAGCCCAGGGCACTGGAGCAGCAGCACCTTCTTCTGATCATTTCTGCCTAAGGTGGAACAACTATCAGACTAACATGACCACCGTCTTTGATCAGCTCCTCCAGGAAGAGGTGAGTGTTATTTGCTTTGGATTTTTGTCGTGGGTGTAGTATAAAGAGACCAGTGCATCTCTTGTTGTGTACTTGGTTTTGTTTGGTGGGTGTAGTATGAAGAGGCCAGTGTAACTCTTGTTGTGTTCTTGGGTTTGTTTGAAGACTGCTATTATAGTGCTATATATGGATGTCATCTTTGTTCTGTAAAGAAATCAGTTGGTTGGTCAGCTTTGATTTGTTCTTTAAGTTGTGGTTTCATTTGGAGGATATGAAATAGTTACTTTCTTAGCTAGTTGAACGGTTAATGGAGTTGGGTTTGAGTATAGTTAGCTAGGTTTGCGCTGTTCTCTAGAACCTTTGTTTAGTTAGGTGGTTATACATTGCTTTGATCTTTAATAGAGCTTAGTTGGCAGGTCTGTCTCTGTTTGCTGTGCATGGTCTTTGTTTTGCATTGGAGAGATAGTATGTAATAAATACTCTGATGTAAAGGACTCCTTTCTTGAATTTTACAATATGACAGTCGTGTCTCATATATAGTCTTCTAGAGAGCATTCTGTTTGTATTTGTGATATTTAAGTTTCAAAAGTGTAAATTAATCCATTTACTTCAACTGAATTGAAATAGACAGGTTCAAACATCAATTCTTGTGATTCAATTGTTATATCTTATTTAGTAACTTCATCCATGAATCTTTCACTTATGAATGAAAATTCAGAAGCATAAAACACAGAAAAAAATATTCTGTTTCTAATGCACCTGGTGTGATGACTCTCTCAACAGGTATTTGTGGATGTGACCCTTTCGTGCGAAGGAGGAACCCAATTGCGTGCCCACAAGGTAGTCCTTGCGGCGTGTTCACCTTATTTCCAAGCAGTGCTTCAACACAACCCGTGCAAGCACCCCATAATCATCATGCCAAGAGACGTCGTGTTCACAGACCTCCGTGCGATCATAGAGTTTGTGTACCGGGGTGAGATAGACGTAGCACAGGAACAAATCAACAGTCTTCTTCAGGCAGCAGAAACGTTGAAGATAAAAGGTCTCTGTGAAGTGAGTGATGACCCAAGCAACATGCCGCCTGGCTTCACAGCCACTCCCACCACCAAAGCGTCGCAGTTGAACGGACAGAACAATGTTGCTCTCACCAACAACATCTCTGGACACCACACGCGTGGGCGCCCGCCCCTCAACCGGGGGCGCTACGGCTACAGGCCGAGGGGCAGACCTCCGCTCTATGGGCGCCAGAGATACGACCGGCCGCACTTGCCTTCCAGAACTCAAAATATTAGAGATCAGGTGTGTGTGGGGGCCATACTGCTTATATCCTGGTGTGTATGGGGGCAATACATGCTATATCCTCGAACATCGAATTCACCGATGAAACGTCTTTGTAGCGTCTTTGGTGGTAAAACGACAAATGTAATAATAATAATAATTGGATGTCAAGATCAGGTGTGTGTGTGGGGGCCATACTGCTTTATAGCCTGGTGTGTATGGGGACAATACTTGCTATATCCTTGGATGTTATGATCAGGTGTGTGTGGGGGCCATACTGCTTATATTCTAGTGTGTATGGGGGCAATACTTGGCATATCCTTGGATGTTAAGATCAGGTGTGTATGGAGTCAACACTGGTTATATCCTTGGATGTCAAGATCAGGTGTGTTTTGGGGTAGTACTGGGTAAATCTTGGTTTTCAAAGACCAGGTGAGTATGGAGGTAGTGATTTAGCTAAATTGTATCCTAATGTTTTACCTTTTCTGAAGTTTCAGAGGTAATGAAGATAGGGAGTGTTTTTTCTGTATTTTATTCAAATATTAAATGCTGCATATCATATGCTAAAATATGATTAAAAGCCTCATCTGAAAACTCATAGTCCTCCGAGTCTATAAATTGATGACATGTACATTTAGTGACATGCATATTCGAACTTAAAAAATGACATCTTCCCAGGTACATTACTGGACTCTTGAACTGGTGCCTGTGCGTGGTTTGTGTCTGATGGCATGGGACCTCAATCCCATCTTGGCTTGTTTCTGTTGCCATATTCCATTCTTACATGGAATGTTCAAAGTTATAATGAGTGCTTCTCTCAAACATGAGGTGTTATAGAAAAGTGTTAAACAGCAGAAATTACACTTGAAATTGTATCACAAATCACGCAATACACCTTGAATTAAATGACTGCATGAAAATGCAGTATGCTTAAATTAAGCATTACACGTTCCTTAGGTATTTGTTTTTAAACACTGCCACATATTTTATTTCATTCTAACCACCTGCATTTTTAAGTGTTACATGCTCTTTGTGTGTTAGTTTTAAAACAGCGGCACACATTTAATTTGATCCTAACCAGCTGCATTTTACAATTGTGTGGCGCAGCCTAGCAAGAGAATCAAAACGGAGATGTCAGAAGACGAACACAGCGGGGGCGGCTCGAACAACTTCGGCAGCACAAGCGGCCTCGTGTCGAGCTCGGCGAGTGTCGCCAGCAGCGCGTGCATGTCGGCCGTGGTCACCTCGACCCCAACTCTGCCCTCCGTCAACGACTTGCAGAGAAGCCACGCTACCCACTACATTCAGGACCCCTCGCAGCAACTCCAGCAGCCCCAGCATAATGGTGAGTATCCGCCGCTCATTATTTTTCGCTATTTTCCCCACTCCTCTTTCTTCTTCCGTGTCATTTGAGTATCCTGTTTACCGCCGCTCATCATTTTTGACTATTTTCCCCCCGCTCTCTCCTTTTTCTTCTTCCGTGTCAATTTATCCGTCGGGAATGGTTGCTCATATTGTTTGCAGTTTCTTATGGGAATGTTCTATTATAATTATTATTATTATAACATGGGAGAAGATGTTAATTGAATGATCGCGTATTCCTAACATGATTTTCTCGTTTTTAAATTTGTTTTTGTCATCTGTATATTATGTTTTTCATTTTTTGTTTAATTACATCGTTGTTAAGGATTCATCGTCACATGGATAAACTACCTACTCTCATATCCAACCCTATCGCTACCTCTAATTTAATAACTGTACAAATGGGAAATGTGCCTTAACTCTAAATTTATAGTTCTTCCATGAGCAACCTTCCACATTGTTGAAAATTCGATCGTGTACCGAGAGATTTCCAAACTGATGAGATTACTCAAGCCACCGTAAATTAAAATTGATTCTTGTTACGCAAGTAATTCGGTCTGCGTAAGAAGTCGCCCGTTATACAAGCCGTGATGAATGTGACGTGCTCTATAACAGAATAAAATAAAAAAGTTAATTTGTGGTTGAATCATCTGCGACTGCCGGTACTTTTTCTTGGAAAACTGAGTGAAATGTGTCGCAGGACTCTGTGTTTGAACCCTATCATGTGTTTTTTTTCCTCGTTGTACTTTGAAGAAACGGAACGTGAAAGATTTATGTGGAAATAAATTCAAAAGTTTTGTTTTTAGAAAAGCTGAAACGTTTTATTTTGTGTATCACTGCGTACCTTTTATTTATCGGTTTGAAAAGTTGAAAAGTTCATCTTAGCTTTTACGAAACTTGATTATTGAAACAAAAATTGTACCTTGGCTTTCCCTCTCATAAAGAATTTACTCGTTGTATCTAAAGGAATAAACACTCCATGGGTGAAATTGTGATGTCTTAAAATGAACTTCAGGTAGTCCTTCCTTCTGTTGAAATAAAATAGTTTTTTCTTACGTAATGGCCTTTTTTTCGCTTTACTATTTTTCTTTTTTCTGCTCCCATCTTTTCAATTTCTAAGTTGTTTCATAAACCTCTTCCTATTTTGCCGTTTCTATGCGCAGGGTGTGGGGTACACGCTTCGTGCGAATATTTGTTCTTTTAATACCAAACGTAATGGTGCCTTTCTTTTTCCTTTCTTGCGAGCATCTTGGTTGTGGTTAGGGAGGCTAGACTAATTCATGATTAATTTATCATTTGTATTTTGAGCCTAGCTGCAGTGCAAGTTCATCAGCTGTGCAACCGACCTCCTGCACGAATGTATACATCGTTTATTCTTTATCTCTTTCCGTCTTCTATTCTGGTCGAGATTCTTTCGATTTTACTTCCTCACGGGGGGATAGGATAGGCAATAGGTTTAGGGTAGTTAAGTTGATCTTACCCTGTGCAATGGGGACTGGAGCTCTTAGTGAAACTTTAGATTACCACAGTTTTAGAAAAGCTTTGAAGACTTAATCTTTCTACTCACTTAGCCTCTTGCTGTTTTCATGCATTCTTCGCCATCTTTTTTACAAATATTCTTACGCTTCCTAACATGCGGTTCCTATGCGCTTGGTGTCCTGTGTGGGGAACTCGCTAATCGCATAGGTTCCTCGTTTTCTAGTTCATACTAAATGGTTGCTTCTCTTCACTCGCTTGGAGTGCCTTAGCTGTCGCTACGGAGTCTTGAACTAATGTAATGATAATGCACCTTCTGATCACCATTAAGTAATGACAATCACCTAACATGTCAGCGTTGCGGACTCTGCCGACCAAGGCACACAAATTTTGGAATATCTTGGTGCTACATGAACTTAAATATTTAATTTCTCTGTGGTAATTACCAAACTAAGCGTTGACGTAGGTTAAACCGTGATAATAAATCAACTGGCGATTTAAAGTGGTACCTTTTTGAATTTAGGTGCCCTTTTCTGATTTTTTTTGCTGTAGATGTAAAGTTATATTTTGTTCAGAATCTCGGTCCTTTATTCAATTTTTTGGTGATGAATAGTGATATTTTTTTATTTGGGCCCTTCATTATTCGTTGGCGCGCTTCTACAAATTGAGCATCCCAGTCGAGTAAAATACTGTCGAATCGGCATTAAAACTAGAAACGAGGGCGATCTTCTCAAGGTCTGTGTGGCTATTTTTACTAACTGGTCATGATAGCATGTATGTAGACCGAGCGATTGTGATTTTCTGCTCGGCCTTCTTAGGGTTTTTCAATTTTTACCTATTTTCGACTTATGGTAGAAACACAACTTGATAAAGGTGCCTAATTTTGTCTAGTTCAATTTATAAATATTCCAGATGATCGAGGGAACGCTAGAATTGCCAGATTATTCATTGAAGTAATTATTTGATATAGGGTACGAGACGCACGTACGATGAGCTGTAATGTTAGGGCCTATTTAACGAATGATGTTTTCTGTATGCCTTATTTTCTGTTTATTGGTTAGTATTTTCTTCCATGCCTCTTTTATTTGTGCTAGCTGAGAGGCGTGCGCGTGTACCGATTAGATGTTAGTTATAACTGATTATTTTCATTTATCGTCGAAGTTATGAGCATATCGTCACATTCATTTCTGGCTGATACTGTATCTGATTCAGAATTTTTCTATTTCATAATATTTATGAAGAGACTTTGAAACTACTTATTAAACGTAGTGGCCTGCTCAGCAAAATACGAATTCAACTCTCACTTACTGTTCGCCGTGCTACTTCGGCTGCTTAGAGTACGAGAGAACGTTCATTCATATTTGCGTTCATTACATTTTCGTGTGTTTTTCCCGTTGAGTTCTCGTTATTTATTTTAAATGAAAATAATCGTGGATGTGGAGCATGATAGGGATTCTCTCTGTGCCATTGTAAATTATCTTTCGATGGTTCTACTTATGTTAACCTCACTCGTTACCTATTTATATCACTCGCTCTGACTTTCTTTAATTCTTTTCGTTCAGTACATTTCGTTTCTATAATAAGATCTTTGGCATCGAAAGCATCTGCTCTCTCATTATTGACCTCACTTTGTAATCCTAATTCACGCATGTTATAGAGCTTCCAGAGCCATAGAAATATTGATTCTCCCTCCAATTTTCACGTGATTTTCCAATTCTGTGTTTTGTGACGCCTCGATTGCCTTGGCACTTGAATGAAAACGGTTTTGCAGCTTGTGAACTGATTTGCTAAACGCTATTGTTTCACTTCATGGAAATTGATTCCCGTTATCGAATTTTACAGCCTGTTTTTAATTAGCCTGAAATATATGGCTGTTAATTTTCGTCGAGTTGTGTTCGTAGCCCAACGCGATTTTCATTCAAACCTATTTTGTCCCGTTGAGAAAATTTATAAATTCTGTGATTATTCATTAAAAAGCATCACTTTCGTTGACTTGTCTGTCGGGGAGTGTTGCTTTAGTGTGGCTTCTATTTGGTGCGTATTTTGACTGCCGATTTCACTTGTTTCGAAAGGTGAGAATTCACGGAAGTAGAAGCAGTTTGAGAAAATGGATGACCTAATAGATATTAGATTATATTTGATAATACAATCTCCGAGAAAATAGATAGATTGGAGAGGTAGAGGAGTTGATGGAGGGTGTTAAACTCACTGGAGTTTAGGGGTTGCATAGGGGAATGAACTAATGGAGGTAAAGCGTGGGATTTCATCGACTGAGGTGGTAGTGGCGTTCAGAGTTGGCTAGATCTAGGTACTGTCAGTTTGGTTGCTACAAGCTCTTGAACAATGAGAAACTCTTAACTGTACTCGGCAGGATAGTGGGAGCTTGTAATGCTACATTCATGGATTCTTGGAACTCGCCAATGTCGGAATCGTAACGTTACGTAGAAAGGTTGTCTAGCGACTCGTCTTCTGGTTTCCGCATATCCTTGGCCTTTTATTTTGCGTTTTGAATGGTAGAATATATTCTCCTACTTCCTTTTAAGGAGTCGAAAGTCTGTGGCAGCTATCTTCGTGTTTGGAATGATTGGTCGTATTTTATTCATATTTAAAATTTGAAAATTCAGACAAGTTTTCGATGTTGCACTACCGTTTTTAACTGCGCATTCTACGTAAGTGATAGCGTTTGGTTCTTATGGTGAGCTGAAGTTTCTAATTTAGTGAATGATATTGTCTAGATTGCATCATTCGATGAATCCCCTGAAGTTGATATTTTCGTGTGTTTTGAAATCCTTTGCTACCCTCAATGGATCACCAGAGCTAAGATAATCCACGTTCATTCTGACAACTGTCATTTAATTGCTCGCTTCAGAGGTCTTGTCCGAGGCATACAAAAAGTTATTTGATTGTAAGGTAAATTGTGTTTTGTCGCTGTGGTTAGTCTGAGTATTGCATACTCGATCGTTTCATTGTCGCGCTTGGTTGGTCCGTAACTTCCATGATGATTCGTGGTCTTGTGTTCAGGCTGTATTTGAGACCTTACGCGGGTAATATTTTCGTTCGGTAGTGCTTTCTCAATATTATTACCGAAAAGTTTAGCGTATTTGGTTGCATTATTTCGACTAATTATATTTAGGCAGTATTTCTATGTTACCTTCATGTATTCTGGTAATATTTTCATACGGTATTGCTTTCATGAAATTGCGGAAGGGTTTTCTTGAATTTGGTTGCATTTGTCTGACTTGTTATGTTTAGGGTCGTATTTTTTATAACAGTATTAAAATTTAAAAGGAAGATCGTTAAATCTGCGTTTACTCTAGGTATGTTAGGTTACCTTCCGTCTTTTTTCTACGAGAATTGGGTCTTTCATGGGATAGATCTGCGGTCTCGTGCGTAAGGTTTTGTAAATTTTATTTACATTGAATTAAAGGTTTCTTTGTTTCGTTACGGACGAACTTTTTTCGGTTCAGTATCTTTTTTCATCACCTTTTACTTTTTTAAATTTTAATCTTGTGACAAATTTCATTCATTGTTGCAGTTTCTATGCACAGGGTGCGAGAACACACCTTGTGCATAGATTCTCCGTTCTCCTAATATCATATTGAATGATGCTTTTCTCTTTTCGGAACACTTTGTTGGGTTGCGATTAGGAAGCCTTGAACGAACTTGAAATTTGGCCAGTTTACTTCGGATAGCAATGATTGGATGAGGGATGGTGAAAGAACTGAACTAATTCAATCATGTCTTGGTTACTTTTCATCGGGAATTTTGTTTAACGTTGCATCCATCGCAGTGCACACTGCAATTCTTCCGTTTAATTCATGTGCTTTACTTGTTATCGAAGTCTACCACATTATCTGTGATGTTGAGCAGTCAAAAGCTATGCGTACTGGGACTTCAACGTTTGGATATCTTGGCACTAATACGTTACTGCATGATGGGGTAGGAACTTTTTATTCAGGTGGAGTATTGCGTTCCAGTTGTGGTTGGAATTTTTTATTCGGGTTAAGTATTGCATTCCAAATGTGATTGGAATTCCTATTCAGGTGAAATATTATTTTCTAAATGTAGTCAGAATTTTTATTGAGGTGAAGTTCTTCGAAATTGGATAGGAACTAATAATTAGGTGAAGTATTACTTTCCACTGTAGGTTCAAGTGAAATCTCATACCCTGATTTTGTCTGAATTTGAATTTATTTTTTCACCATCGACGCTTCTTAAAAGAGTTGAAATTCTATCCCACCAAGCTGTGAGCGAGACTAATAATTTGAACTTTTACCTTATTATGAGTAAACTACCGATGCCAAGGTGTAGCTATAACGAACAGTACTAGTACTTCAGGTCGTTACAAGCATTTCCCTGAGCAGTGGCTCCCAAGATACATGGTACGACGGTTAGTATTTTGAGGTCTGGCTCAAATAGAATGTGCCAGCTCTACGAGGCCTCACATTACACAGTTGGTGTTATTGTGGACGTGTGATTGGGTGTCACTCGTGTGAAGAGTTATTTTGGTAACCATCTGACGAGGTCAATCTTTTAGCGAGGAATTGAATAGGTTAATAATTCGTAGGCACTTGATAGGGCTCACGTATATTTCGGAAGGTATGACGTGGAGTGGAAGAAGGTATGTTTCAAAGGTGACGCAATAAGAGGTATGTGTCGCAACATGAAAGCAGACGTGTTACGAGGATTGACATAAGAAGTATGTGTCGCATCACTAAGGCAGGAGCAGTGTTAAGGTGTTGACATTATAGGGGATTCGTGCCGCAGTCGTGTGACGGGATGACATTATGGGACTTATGTGTCTCAACACTAAGGCAGGAGTGTGACTGGGCTAATGACATTATGGGCAGCATGTTAAGACAGGAGTGTGACGGGGTTAATACTATGGCCATATGCTAGGTGTCCCCCAAGCGGCAACACTAGGAGGAAGCAGCAGCAGCAGCACCACCCTCCCACCACCACCAAATCACGCCCCACCCGCCGCTCACGCTCACCACGGGCACCCAGGCACTCCAATATCAACGCACCCTCCTGCGGCACACGCACCTCCTCCTCTACCCGAGCTGGGACCCTCGGTCGC
This sequence comes from Platorchestia sp. MABIK, assembly GCA_014220935.1. Taxonomy (NCBI): domain Eukaryota; kingdom Metazoa; phylum Arthropoda; class Malacostraca; order Amphipoda; family Talitridae; genus Platorchestia; species Platorchestia sp. MABIK. The sequence continues at coordinate 50,340 of JACJUY010003987.1, read as the reverse complement.
TCTCCTCACAGGTAAGCTGCCAGGTGATCCATCTGGTGGCTGCCCTGTAGCGTCACGCTCTCTCACACCCCTCTCTTGTGCGTGTTCTTCTGCAGCCAAGTAGGCATTGTTGGCTGCCGTTGTTCTTCTGCAGCAAAGTAGGCGTTGGTGGCTGCCATGTAGCGTAGCGTCTCCCTCTCCCTCTGTGTTCTTCTGCAGCCAAGTAGGCTTTGCTGGCTGCCATGTTACGTCTTCCTCTGTTCTTCTGCAGCCAAGTAGGCTTTGCTGGCTGTCATGTAGCGTCTCCCTCTCTTTGTGTTCCTCTTTTGCAACAAAGCAGGCGTTGCTGGCTGCCATGTAGCTTCTCCCTCTCGCTCTGTATTCTTCTTCTGCAACAAAGTCGAGGTGTCCTCGTGCTGGACCTGCTTCTTCGCCAAAGTGTTCGTTGGGTCTTTTCTCCGGGAAATTTCGTCGTAAAGAGCATTTGAGTGTTGGGTTGCCTGGTTGCCTGCCCAGATGCTGAGTGATCTTTATGAGGAAGTTTCCCTTTGAAAAAGCCTGATGAGGTTTGGCGTAGAAGGCCGACGTGGTGACCCCTAAGTGTGTACGGTCGTTGTGCTCCACTCACCCTCACACTTCAAACTTCGGTCCTCCTACAGTGTTGTTTTCCCGTTAGTGATAAGGTTGCTTGTAGAACATAGCGAGTACGGTCACTGTATGCTTCAACTTCCTCTTGGAGTTCGTACTAAAACTAATGCGGACTGTGCATCTCTGTTGTAAACACAAGGTCCCTAAGTAATTGAGTAGCATCGTTGGCGAGGTAGTTTCCGAAGATGGATTAAAATACATATCAACGCTGGAGAGTTAAAGAAGTTGCACTCGATATTTTGTATTGTGGACGAAGACTTGCAAGCATTTCATCTGTTGAGTGTCGTATTTTATTTCCCCTATAAGGAATGATGAAGAGAATCACAAATATGCAGCGAAGACGCGCTTTGTCAGTGCTACTTAGATTCATCACATACGTGTGTCGGATATTTTTCAATTGAAATGTTTCATTTAGTTGTCGGAATGCACCTCCGTGACATTGCATTTTGCGTCTATCAATCCATCGTCTGAGATTTTGAATACGTGCTTTTATAATTTCCCATAGGAGGGTGCAATGAAGGGGATTGTCCTTCAGCTCATCTAAGGCACTTCACGCTCCTCAGGGAATGCGTGGAATATTTCAGCTACACTTGTGAGGAAATAGTTTCTCCTCGTTAGTGTAGGTTACGGAGGTAGCGCTCCTCGGTTTCCACAACCTACAGACCCAGCAAGATTGTTTGCAGGAGTCCGTTGCAGGCTTCAATTTGTTATGTAGGTCGTGTCTTTCATTCTTCACGTCTTCGTCTCTCACGGGTCGGTGCACCATGCTACCAACCTCCTACTCGAGCATCTTCGTCTTTTATTCTTTAATCTTCTTCATCTTATTGAGATGTTAACGCCTTTTGCCATCGTAACTAGCTGTGGAATGGCGTTCACAATTGTGTGACACTCAGTAGTCCAACTATCCATGCACTTGATGGATTATTGAATTGTTGATGAATAATTTGACTATGTGTTTGATTGATTCGGAGCAAATAGCAGAAAATGCTGTTAAAATAATCAACATTTTTCTCTAAACTAAACATAACAATTTCCTGTGAAGTTGCACATAAATGAATAAAAACGATCAGGGCAGTTTTGTAGTATAAACAGACCTAATCATCGACTTCGCCAGTTGCCTTCGTGTTCGTAACAATACCAGCTACGTAACTGACCGTTGCGAAGCTGGCTTTGTGTTTGTAACAAGACCTAGTCTACACCGAGTTGAAGTGGAAGCGTGTAGTGTGATGCAATGACCGCATGTAAGTAGTAGGCGTACCTACTCTAGCTCGGCTTCCTTCACCTGTATCATCAGGAGTAGCGTGGATACGTGAAGACGCTATTCCTTGGACCTTGGGATGTGCTGTCATGTCAATTCTTTGAGAGCGCTGACGATAAGCATGACGTGTTCATCAGTGTTCTTGGTTGCATTACTTTCATTTAGGTAGTTGTTTTGAAAATTTAGTGCACGATCAGCTATCGCGGACTGGAGTAGCGTGCTACTTAGGACCGTGCGAGTTTTTTGCTTTTAGTTGATCCATTGTCGGGTCACGTTGTATCCCAGAGACTAGACTTCTGTGTTCTGATAACAGACTGACTTGGTAGGCAACGAAAGTGTACTGGCGTGACTTCTAGTTTGTGTTTTTCATCGTATTCAGTTGACCTTAGTTTGGTTTCATTAATTTTGGCAAAATTCTTATATTTTTTGCTCAATCGATTTGCTCTGATCGAATGTTTCATACTTGCTTGTGATTGATTTTATTTCGATTACCTTTCGACTGCCGATTCCTGCATGATAACTTTTTTTGCATGATTTTCATTGTGTACAACTGTATCGTTGCATGATTAATGCTCACTGAAATACCACGTCCAAATAATGGGCATGGGTTTTCCAATTCCATGGGTGTCTTCCATTCGTCCACGTCTTCTCGTTTGCTCTCCATCGTTAACAGCATGGGCGCTTGCTTCGTGATGTTGATTGATTTGACTTTCCTGTGTCCAGCTTACGCACGAGTTTTTTGGTGTTGTATATATTCATAACAAGCATGACCAATTCATCAGTTAAGTTTGTGGTGTGATGATTTAGTGCAATTCCTGTGATACGTAGACATGAATATAATGAGCACACATAAATTCGCCATTTTCTTATGCGAATCAGCGGGGTCTGATGCTTGCATTTTGCGTTGCCACCCTAGACGACAACCCAAGCAGCGTGAACCAAGGATCTAGTGCCCCCGAGTACGAAGCCTATTACGTGAAGACAGAGGAACAGCAGCACCATCACCAACAGCAGCAGCAGCAACAGCAGCAACAGGCCCAGAGCCACCAGCAACAAGGCCACATGACAGTAGGGGGGCAGCACTTGCAGCCAGATCCAAATGACCCGACTGGTCAGAGGATGACGGTGACTCCTGAGTTGCTCGGTCTCATGCCCTCTGCCAACCCTCAGTATTCCTCGGGTGAGTTTACCGCCGAGTTCAGGTTCTCTGTGCTATTTATTATCATTTGATCCTGCGAGTTTGAGGTTGTGTGTGTTATTGATTTTTCACTCGTTGGGTGGGTTTAACCGGGAGGTGAGGTCCCTGTGTTATTTACTCAGTTATTTAATATCGTTTGGACCAGCGAGTTGAGGTTCTGTGTGTTATTTATTCTTTATTCGTTGGATGAGTTTATCTGCGAGTTGAGGGTCTCTGTTATTTACTATAATTTGGACTTGCGAGTTGAGTTTTTGTGGGATATTTGTCTTGCATTTTTCGGGTGAGTATACCAGTGTGTTGAGCTTTTGTGACATGTATTTTCAATTCGTCGGGTGAGTTTACCAGCGAGTTCAGGTTCTGTGCGTTATTTATCCAGAACTCGTCGGGTGAGGATACCAGCGAGTTGAGGTTCTTTGTATTTTAATGGCGTTATTTGTATTTTTTAGGCTGTTTTTTTTTTGTATAGCAAGTTATTGTACGACCTTCGGTACAAAATTAATGCTGGCGATGCTTTCGAATTATAGGCAGCGTTTACGCTGCTCTTGATGATTTTCAACTATCTCCTAAAGAATATTGTGGTGCTGATATCAAAATCGTGATATGAATCATGATTTCTTTTGTGCCATGAGGACACCTAACATCCTGACCAAAAGGCGTGACATCAATTTTACCTTCCTCGTTAGCGTTCTAATTACGGAACATGTTGATCGACCGCATATTTATAAGGCAGAATCTGAAATACAGCTCATCTGACAGGTGTGAGATAACTAAATGGCCACTTCAATGCTTATGTTGTAAACGATTATTGTTACCCTGGTAGAAATTCATTGTTTATGATTTCGCGTTTAACTCGAAGGCTCGACCTTTTCAGACACTGATAGTTTAAGTGGAGCTCCAGCTGGACGAAAGCTCTGGACAGACGAAGACATGGACAAAGCTTTGGATGCTTTGAGGAATTCGCAGATGTCGTTGAGTAGAGCTGCACAGGTCTTCGGAATTCCCGCCACTACTTTATGGCAGAGAGCGCACCGAATGGGCATAGAGACGCCCAAAAAGGAAGGCGCCAATAAGACTTGGAGTGAACATGATTTGGCTGGCGCCCTCGAGGAGCTCAGAAGTGGAAGACTCTCTGCCAACCGGTGCGTGCTAGTACTTTTTATTGTGCGTTATGTAGTGAAAAGTTACGCGCGTGTGGTCGGAATCATCTTTAGCACGTTGGCCGCATCCGGCGTCATCGGTAGCCGTGGAGGAGGGGATTTTGATAATGCTGCTGGCCGATTAGTAGTCACAAATCCACTTTTGTTGAAGATTTAATTAAAGCTAAAGCATGATCCAGTTAATGTTACCAATTTTCAAAATTGCTTACTACAATTGACTTTAAATTTGAGTTGAGTGTTGAACCCATTGCGATCAAAGAGTTAAGGAATGAATTTTATTGCTTGTCGACATGTGCAACTTAATGGGCGACACTCGTGAATTAGAATTTTATCAGCATAGTTATCGAACGTAGGCATAGTCTTCTGTTTGTGTGCAATGTGTTGTTAAAAGATGCGAGGCAAATTTTTGTTCCAGGTTGAGAAAACTGGGGTATTTTCCATTTTATTATTAGGTGTGAAAAATTGATATTTTAGAGTATTATACCTAGTATTGAGAATTTTTTCCAGTGTCTTGAAACATTCGAAACCCCTTTTCATTTCTCAGGGCGTCCAAGGAGTTCGGCATTCCAAATTCAACATTGTACAAAATAGCTCGTAAAGAAGGGATTAAATTGTCTTCACCATTTTCCGCTATTCAACCTTCTTGGAACCCAGAAGATCTAAATAAAGCTTTAGACGCCATTCGAGGCGGCATGAGTGTCCAGAAATCAGCTCAGGAATATGGCATACCAACCGGCACCTTGTACGGCCGATGTCGAAGAGAAGGAATCGAGCTCAGCAAATATCAGGTGAGCTACAGGTTGATTTTCGTATTTTTAGCTGCGTGCGTGCTATGAACGTATGCAGGTTCATAACTCATATCCAGAACCATTGGTATGGGGTTATTTGTGAGTTTCTATTGTCATTTTTGTTGCGTCGTCAATTCGATAACTTGCTTCCTGAGGCAGTGGTATAAAGTCATAATGTTTGTATTTAGTCTCGTGACCATATGTTGTTTCTATCAGTTCAATCTGCAATTCTAAGCAAGTGCACAGATAGGCTACAGATTTGCATTGGTCCGAGTGTTGTGGGTTTAATGTTTTCCTTATTCTTATCATTCTAATCATTTTCTATGTGAGATTATGTGCATTACTAAAATTTGAAAGCCATAAGTTTCTTATTGATCGGAATTGGTATCATTTTAATTATCTTCTTTACGAAGTTATTTGAACTAACTGAGTCTGATAGCTTAATTCCAGCATGATTAGGTGTTAGTATTAACTTAATAGTACCCTTAACTGAAACTACCTCGCTTGGTCTGACTGTTTTCTTCCTGATGTTCATCATGCAGGGTGTTCCTTGGTCCGAAGAGGACATGAAGGATGCTCTCGAAGTGGTGCGAGTTGGGGAAATGTCCATAAATCAGGCTGCTATTCATTATAATCTTCCGTATTCATCGCTGTACGGACGCTTCAAGCGCGGTAAGTACGAGGATGGATTGTCCCATCAGGACTTTTTACACCAGGAAATGACCATAGAGCAATTTTCGAACGACCAGTTGGCGGTGCAGTCTAGCAACCTGCAGGCCATGCAATCCCAACCAACCTCTTTACCTCAGCAAACTTCGCCTCCTCACCAAAATTCGAGCCAAGCTTTGCCAACATCTGCTCCTCCGGAACAATACTGACTAGATTCAGGGAACATTGACCGCCACAGCGACGACGTCAAAAAACTAGTAGAACGGACGTCCGAAAATGATATGTCTTCGCAGCACCTTCCGCCGACTCCTGTTGCCGTAACTGTCGCACCCCAACCCCAAATGACACATTCTCACACACCTCAACCTCAAATGACACCCCATTCTCACACACCCCAACCCCAAATGACACCTCATTCCCACACCCCTCAACCACCAACTCCCCAACCCACTCTACCGCCTACTCCTCAACCTCAGTCCACTCCGCTACCCCAGACTCCTCAGCCTCAGCCGATCTCCGTTCCTCCGACTCCAACACCCTCAGTGTCTGTGATGCCGACCATCCATTCGGTGACCTCGGAGTACAGTGACCCTAGCAGCGAAGCTCCTGCTTCAGTGTACAGCGGAACTGAAACGCTTTATTCTCCTGTTGATGGCCACAGTAACAGCGCTCCTCTATATTCCCCACCTTCTTCTTTAGCCACTGCAACTCTACCTCCCGTGACACTTGCGACAGCTCTGTCTTCTGCATCCCTCTCTCACGATGCCTTGTACCCGGCGACTGCCGCCGCTCTATCGCAGGTAACGTTACCTCATCCCGCTGGTATGCAGCCTCATCTACCTCAGGTGTACCCAACTTATTATCCGTTGGAGTATTCCACTCTTCGTCCTGATTATCGTGCGTATCAGGCGTATTCACGGCCGCTACCGGATGACAGTCGATCTCAGTACTCTTCTCCATATCCTCCGTATCATTTCTGACGCTGTGGCCGCCAGTGTTCCCGCGGCGAGCCTCTACTACCCCTTTGTTAATTAACTATAGCTGCCTAGTTTTCAGAAAGAATACCATTTAGGAGTAGTGAAATTTTAGGGCCGCAGCCTTCTGCCACCTTGTGGTGAGCGTTGGCTTGTGGTCTTGAGGGAGAATAGCCATTATAATTATACCTCGGAACCTGCAAGTAACCAGCTTAGTCTCGTAATTAATGTTTACTGAAAGTGCATATATCATACTGTGCGAAGATATTGTAGATATAGCTGTAGGAAATAAGCAGGTAATTTAGTTATACGGTTGCTAAATAATGTTAGTCGTGCATTCTTTGCCCGATGGGCCTAGCTTTGCATTAATCTTGTAGGTGGTCCGTACTGATACAGGCCTAACGTCGCCATCACACGGAGACCAAATGATAACGTTCCGTAATAATCGTCTACAGTCAGCGGTACCACTCGGTCTGTCTAGCGCCACGAAACCGTCAGATTTCAGCATTAGTTTGAGGCCAGTTTAGTCATGCCATGATTTTATAACCTGAAATCAGAAATCAGACTCTGAAATTACGGTATGACCAAACTGGTCCCAAACTAAGGCTAAAATCTTACGGTTTCTTGGCGCTAGACTGATAAAGTGGTACCACTGACAATAGACAATTATGACGAAACGCTACCATTTGGTCTCCGTGTGACGGCGGCCTAACGTATTCTGTGCCCTCAACTAGCGAAGGGCTCGAAAACTTGTCAGGCAGAGATCCCTCCACACAGGATGCTTCTGGTGCGATGGTTGATCGCGTGCTTTAAAACTATAATTATTTCACGTTAATTTGGGAAAAAGAATTGCTTCAACAGCATCTTGCGCAAGTTCACTCCTGTTCAAACGTGGCAAAAGAGCAATCCTGTTGTGGTTTCATTACCGTGTAGGAAAAAAAGAGTGAGTCAATGCACCTCGGAGAGAAAGTGCATAGCCCCCACCATCATCGTATCTTTGTGATTGTTTATTTTGTTTGCCATTTGATGGCGACTTGCTGGTGTTATAGACGTGAAGCAGCCGTTAATTGTTGTGTATATCAGCATGAATTGACGATTTAAGATTATGAGAGACAGGCAGGTACATGGAGATCATATGTTCTTGCTGAAGTTCGTCATTGCCTTCAAGTGGTCGTTTTTGGAAGAAGCATCATGAGTACAAACTTGTAAACACTGAGGTACATTAGAAACTTCTGTTTTGCAGGCTAATTTACCAAACGTGTGTAATGGGCATTGACGAATCTCTCGCGTAGGTAGGTATTCAAAAGTACATACATGCTGTAGTCACCTTTTGTAATTTCATGTTTTTCTTCAGCCAGTAGTCACTGTTCATTGTTGCGCGTATCGAAGACCCCATTTTCTAGTAGCTAGTGGCCTTTCAATCCAGATGTAGGGAAATTGTTTTCTAGCGGAAATTTTTATCACACTTTTAAGCGCAAGAAAGAGCTAGTCAATCAAACGTCGAACGAAGCCTCAACGTTGTAGCTAATTTGACTTCTTTCTCTTCCTAATGTCTGTTTCTGAGTTACAACTTTATTATGCTTTTTATATCTTACTTTTTCGTACGTTTCAAAGAGTATTCGCTTCGAGGAAATTACTTTTTCAGGGTGTACGCGAGTTTTTTTTGTTTTGTTCATTAGGGACGATTGTTAGTGCAGCGGTTGGTTCCTTTTGGACTCTTTTGTCGACAGTGTTTTAAAGTTTGGTTAAAAGTTATGAGTGTTTTAAATAAGGTAGTAACGCATGAGGCGTGAGACGTCCAAATAATCTGAAAAATATGCCAAACGGCGGCTTTTGCTATATGGTGAAGTAGTGAACTCGATTAAATGAAGTGAATTTTTCAAAGTAGAAGTGGAGGAACTCTTTTCCGCAGGATTCAAATTAATCAAATCGATTATGACATCGAGAACGTTACCTGTAATGCGGTGATGTTATTAAACGAAGTTAAGCGTGTCGATACGAGAATAAATTTAAAACACTGAAATGAAATAACAATTTAGGAGGTGTAAAGTATGCACTTTGGTCGCCTATTGGCGGACTTAATTAAATGCCGCACTATGATGGAACGTGTATTTTTACGAAGATTCTGTCGAATGTCTTGAAACGTTCTCGGTTCATGTTGTCCAACATTTAACTCTACCTAGTACGGACCGGCCAGTTACAAATTAATTTTGCTGTGAGTATTTGATTCTCTACATAGTGTGCATTCATTTATTGAACAAAGGAATGAGTATACAATATTGTCTCAGGTATAAACGTAAATATATGTTAAAACACTCCCGTACTGTGTTAGGTTGCACTGTTATTACATACCGAGTGCTGTTAGCGTAAATTTGATGGAGTTCTCACACGTCTCCAATAACGGGTAGTCGGGTATAATTATTCTTTCGTTGGCTCGCGAGAAAGTCAATGTGAAATCTCAAGAAAGTTTTCTACCTCAATCGAATCAACCGCCAAAAATTAAAACGCTGTATTTTTTGCTCCCCACTTTCAACGAAAATTTGAAATTTTGCGACCAGTCAATGCTTTCACTTAGTTTCATGTTCGAATTCAATTCCAGCGAGCAAATAGTTGTCTTTCACGAGATAACATGATGTTTTTCTCTTGCTGACAGACGGGCTGCCGTGTTACGCGTGTGGAGATCTTGAGTTGATTTTTTCCTTAGGAATACGAAACGTTGTTGAGCTGTGGAAGCGCCAATAATTTTAACCTTGCGTTGGTCACCGGTGGATTTTGTCGCCCAGTTTTACTTAAGTGCTTCGATTTTATTATTTTTTCATGTTTGCCGTCATTTTTTTTTAAATTAAATTTAAATTTATGCCAATCAACTGCAATCTATTTTATTTTACTTCAGTTGTTGATTAATACTGAACCAGCAGTTCACCATGTTATACACACATTTAATAAGCATTTTTTCACTGATGTTTGTGAACCTAAGGGAACTAACCGTATTCGGTAACTCTTAAGTGACTGACGTAAGGTTGACTGTTGAAAAGTTTATTCGTGTTTTGTTTGGCGATTACGCGTTGTATTACAGAAGACAATGCAATTTTGCATGTGCTTATTTATTTGTCATGATGCGAAATGCAGGTAAATCAGTGTGGTAAGTTTACCCGTTACTAAGGTAGTAATTTGATACCTAGCTTTAAGGGGGATATACTTCGATTAAAGTTGTACATGTTGTCTGGACATTTTCTTGAAAACGCTTGGCTTATTCTTTTCTAAAATGTGTCTATTGTGCAAGAATATCAGTAATTCTGAATTTTTGTTTTTTGGACAGTGCTGAGCAGTCTCTGATGGCCTAATAATTATAAAAATGAATATTAATCTATACATGTTACATGCAATAGTTTATATTTTGATTTGCTCGGCTGAAATTGTTATTAATCGTTCAATTCGCTACTGAATTTTCAGTTTGTTTTAAGGTCAGCGTTCTTTGAGATATGTTGTTCTTGAAACAAAAATCTATGCCAAAATTGTCGTAGATACATGCATGGCCATGAATGGAGTTGATGCATTTCTGCACAATTAAGGATGAAATTTGCATCATTTAAGGATGTTTCGACCCAGTTTCAAACTTGGCATCCGTTGTATATCTCGAGAGTGTGGGACAGATGGGTTACAAAAATGTGAGTTTTAAGTTACAAAAAGTTACAAAATATTTTTCCGAAATCGGTTGATTTTGAGCGACTGGCTTACCTTCAATATTTTAGTGCACGCTAAAATTACCACAGTAGATGATTGTATTGCTGGTCATGTGTGATGGATCTGCTTGCTGTCTCAATAGCCCTTCAATGAAACGGATGGCTGTTGTCGTTTCCGTAATGATAATTGTGACAAGCATTGAACAACGATTACGTAATATGTTTTTGCTGAAGTGATGCTAAGTTTGTATTTTTGAACTGAGACCTTCGGTGCGATATAGTATGAATAACTGAAGCGCTAGAAAATCTATGTTAATACTACTTCTACATTAATGAAACGGAAAGGTTCGGTTGCGGTACCGGCTTATCCTTTTTTATTCTAACAGCTTAAGTGTTGACAAGATAAGGTCTTGCACTTAGTAAGGACGAGAATCTAGGAGCAATAGAATTGCGAATCTGTCCTGTCAATAGTTTCACTATCTTGAAATGGCTATTTTCCTTCAAGAGAAGCAATTAATGCCTTCGTGTTTTCATGGAGAACTCCACTTATTTTCAAAGTTTGTAAAGATTCGTATCAACACATCTCGTGAATGAAATTGAAATAATTTGCAATACGTTTTTAATTATCGAAAGATCATAATCAACGACCTTAGAACTTAAGGTTTTGTGATCGATCAAATTGTTTGAAGGAAGGGCTCTTCGTTCGAAGATATCGATAAAATATTCAAGCCGGTCGCTGTTGAAGCTTCAAGTCGTTGTACGTTGCGTAATAATAACTGGTCTTTCTCTAAAACATACTAAAGTAGCTTTTTGTTAGTTTTTTTCTTGTCAGATCAGACGTTCATTGCCCGAGTGTCAGTTGTTGAAAATTCTGTAAAATTAGTTCAGTATCGATCGTATAACGTTTTAGGTACGGCGACCATTACTGTGTTTACATCCACTTTTAATTCTGTAGCTCTGCCGGAGCTGAAACGGAGGTTAAATTTTTAGTACAATAATCGTCACTGGTGGAGCTGTACCAGCGCGTGCCAACGTCAGATGTTTGTTCTAAATTAAAACCTCTCCAATCCGTTCGTTGCTTCATTGATATTTTGTTTATTTTCGACTCATTTCAATTGAAACTATTTTCTGGATTAATGACCCATTGCGCCCCTCGGGGGTTACAACTATTGTATCTATGGGAATGAGCGCACCCAGGGGGAAAATGTGACGAGCTGAGAGTTCGGTAGGCCTTCTTTTTGTTGAATTAACAATGTTTTTTTTGTAATAAGAACCACCTTTTTTCGGTTCACTACTGTCCTGTTTTTCAGCACCTCTGACCTTCTTCTTTAACTTTTATCTTGTTTCATGAACTTCTTTCTCAATTTATTGTTTCTATGTCCCATCTGGATAGCTTCCTCATTCTCTTATCTCCATACTAAATGGTGCCTTCCTCTCTTCGATACGCCCTTTTTGTAGCGGTTAGGGAGGCTTTAACTAACTTATAATCTAATCTAATGGCCCATTGCGAATTTTTTGTCTCATTTGGGGGATGGAGCTAGTTAAGCAAGTTCATTCAAATATTAAGGTAATTTTGAAACATTTTAGGGTTCGTGCCCTGCAAATAAGGACAGGTGATCTCATTATCGTCCTTATATAACCTGCTACGGACGTGATTTGTTGGGAGCAGCAATGAAGCTACGCTGTGGAAATGTGTTCTTTTTATGTTAAAACGTCGATGTTTGGCCTCGGTATTCTTTTATGGAACGGTCATTTTTTTGCAAAAATAATGGAAGTTTCCTTACCGCGTAGGGCGTAATGTTCATCGTTGCTTCTTGTTTCATCTTAGAGTTTGGAGCTTTGATTCGTCATTGCTCTAAAATGCTCTTTGATGGAAACTTGTAAAGATCATGAGAGATTTAAAACTAATGACTAATCAAACTACGCCTATGCACAATTTCAAGTTTAGGTTTTAGCAATGCCAGGTACTGACTGACCTCAGATGGAAGCGCAGGTAGTGGATTGTAACAACGCTTTGATTGATGTGTGTGAAGCAATGGAACTTATTTTATTAAATTAGCTTATTAATTTTCCCATGCCTGCCCAGCAGCAACATTTGGCTAACATTGATATGCAAGCCGCGAAAATGTGGTGTAGAATGTACGAACTTATGGCGACTCGCCAGTGACATCTTCGTTGTCGACTTTAAAAGACGTTGCGTCCAATGTTGAATAATTCTAAGGTTTGGAATTGGTGATGCTCTTTGCCTTTAACTTCGAGGCCGCGTGGATTGATTTGGAATTGCTTGGGTTGCGAGCTAAAGGGTAAAAGAAAGTTGAACAAGCTCATTGGTTTCCCTGCCAGGCTTTTGTAGTCGATTTCATCTCTCATGATCTTTAGTAGTTATTTCTGTTATGAATTCAGTTAGTTAGCTTGTGTGTATGGACTAAGTGGTGTGTTTGTTTATTTTCGTCAAGTGCATGCTTTGCATTTCCGTGAAATATCTTGTCTATGTTCAGTGATTTAATTCTTCGGAGAATTGGATCGCAGATAAGGTGCACGAACCTATTTTAAACGTATTTATGACTGATCATTCCCAATATTTTGAAGCAGTTTCATGTTCAGGAATCTATCTCATCTCAACTTGTAGAGGTTATTTTTCGAATAAATTAACCGATTTTCATCCCACCCTTTAAATGAGAATGCCAAGGCGCTCTCCAGAACCATAACTTTAGAACGGGTCCTTTTGCCAAGCCAACTGTTGGGTATTATGCAGTACTGTAATAGTTATTATATAAATGCATTTGTATATTAACCAGTAATTTAAGCGTCTAGTGAATAGATATATAGCATTGTGAAGAACGAGTTCTCGTTAGCATGTTCTCTCATTTTCGTCGTGTTCTATTTATAGTGAGAATTATTTGCTGTCTCTAGGATTCGATGCTTTTCTGGAGCTGAAAAATTTGTTGTGCGCCGCTAGTTAGTTAAAGAAAGCTTGGTATGTTTTCACGTTTAGTACGCGACTATAAGTTTTTCCGTGGAAATTTTGCCAAATAAGGGATTGAATGACTGTACAGGCTTCATTCGTAATTCCATCGTATTTTAGTTTTCACCATACATTTTACTTCATGACTCTATTCCAGTTGATTGTAGATTTAGGAGTTCGGATATTCTCTGCTGAAATTTTCGCTAAAGCAATGCAGGTAATGCGTTTATTAGTCTTCCAAACCCACTTCATGGTCATCTGAATCAATGTTTGTCTGTACCAACGTTTTCTTCTGTACCATTTGGTTATGTTAGCGAGTGTTACCGTGACGGTGCGTCTACATGTCTGGATTGACACGCACACCTACTTCTTGGCACGATTTCTTCGCCCTCTCTCTGTTTTCTGTTCAGATTTCTCCCCGTATTATCGGTGCAGGGCTCCTGAAACATGAAATTAATTTTATGTGCTCCGTCTTCAATGAGCGTGTTCTGTGCTGCGCATTTATATTTTTTTACGCGAAATCTGCATCTATCTGAATTGTATTTTTTGTACTTATTTTTCAACAAAGAAAGTACGCTGTCAGAATATCCGTACGTAGTTGTTTTTTTCGGTCAATGTTGAAAAATCATGTGTTTTTTGAATCTGCTTGAAAAATTTTGTTCACATTGCATTTTCAATTGAGTGCTATTTTGTTGTTTAAACTCGAAAGAATTTAAAATTTGAGATTTTCGTAGCTATTGAATTAGCCTTAAAATCTCAAGCTTTCTTTTGTTCAGCATCGTCTACGTCGATTGTTTTAATTTCTCTCGAGGAACTCGCGCCGTTGGTCTTTTTCTGCTCTGTCCACTTCTATTTCTTATTTCAGTTGTTTCTCAGTACTTCAATATGTCTTCACTCAACGTGTACGATGTTTTCGTCTAGTATAAGTTACGTTTTGCTGGACAGGTGAAATTCTATTTTTTTGTATACTTGCTGGCGGAAGTTATGAACTTCTCTTGTGCAGCCGTGCGACTTGAAGCTGTGTTAGGCGTGTGTTCGATCAGTGCTTGTCTCACTTGGTCACTGCTCCAATGACTTCTTCTCTAATAGTGTACCTAGCTGTACTAACTAGTGTACTTACTCACTTGAGGCTTGAATTCTTTATGATAGTGTACATGCCTACTTGATTTAAATCTTTTTTGATAGTGTACCTGCCTACTTGACGATTGGATTATGTTTTAATAGTGTACCTGCTTACTTGAGATTTGATTTGCTGTTGAAAAGCGCACTTGTTTCGTATTCGGGATGAAGTCCCCAAATACCTGCGATTGAAAGTTCAGTAATTTTTTGGCCCAGTTCGGCAGAGCAGCAGGAAATTCTACCTCAGTCATGAGTGTACTTCTAATACCAACTCGAGCGGTTCGTTATTAAGTCTTTCTAGTTACTTCTGTTTTTTTGTTTAGTTTGGGTGTTCGTGAAACTTCAGAATTTTGAAATTTTACTGTCCAACGGTGGTGATAAATGATCATTTGATTATGCAAAGAGAATGAAAAGATGAACTTTGAGCGCACTGACGAAACGTCTTCTGTTGTAAAACCTTATCCTTAATATTAATATAATTGTAATAATGGCACAAATTGAAGCAGTGACCAGGTGTAAACTACTCGTAACTGACGGGTTAATTTTAACTTACCAATTTTGCATGTATACAAGGACAGGTAACGCGCAAGACCAATTGATTGGGCTTGACCAGATTGAGCAGGTAATAATTTTAATATATACATATAAATATATGCTTTATTTTATTCTAATGTTATCGAGGTAAGGTTATGGAAATTTTTCGTGTATAATGATGCAATGCGGGTGTTGTGATCTATATTCGCGTTAGACTCTGGTTTTTGTTGTTTCCTTGTTTTCACATATTTTTTTATTTATCATATTTCTACTTTGCACACTTCGTTTGATTCTTTTCGTGAAACTGATTATTCAGTTACGCTTTCTCAGTAATTTCCAGTGGATTGTTACCTGAATTAAGATTTCCCTCGTCATGAAATATGATCTACCTCTCTAGCTTAATCATGACTTAACTTATTTTAAAACGGGTTGAAATGTTTATTGTTGATATTGGAATTCTTCCAAGTTCAAGGAAACTAGTTATGTCATCGTGACTCATTCATGGCGTTATCGAATTAAAAGCAATTTTATCGTGTTTAGTTCAACCTCAGTTCTTGCCAGGTTGTCAGCTGACTAGTTACTGTCCTCGTCGAT
>JACJUY010003987.1:4109-22323 GCA_014220935.1 Platorchestia sp. MABIK | reverse complement strand
ATTATAAAAGTGAAATTTATCAGAGTTAAGTGATCGTTGTGTTGAAAAATAATTTTCATATTAAACTAATATTTATTGTTTTCGTTTTGAATGTAACACTAGAATTGTATCGCTTCGAGAGGCATCTGTGATCTGTTATACAATCGAGTTGAAAAGTGGCTTCTGTATTCGACTTAAAATTTGGACTTCTAAACCGAAGCCTGCATTGATCAGGCTAAGAGCAGCTGATGGCACCGCTAACTAGCAAGCAGGTACCTCAAAGAACGATCGTAAGTAAGGTGGTCCGTTCTCAAGCGCCAAATCTTTGTGCCAGTTTTGTCTGTATTGCTGACGTTAATCCCAAATATGGTTATCTGATGAGAAAGCTCATTCGCTCGTTGAAGAAGACATGCTGTGTGACCGGTTTTCTGAGACCAAACGGAGCTACTGGTGCAGATCTGCAAGAACTTCGCCGACGCTGAGAAGCAGTAGTCAGAATCAGCATCTTCTTGCCTCTGGTCACCCAAAATACTTGTTGCTTGAAAACACGCTCCGTAAACCCTCCCTTGAGGGTCTTAAATGTTTTTGCAGGCTGACAAGCCCTGGTATCTGTTCAAGACATAATTCCAGGTCTACATTAAGCTTTTAAAGTTAGTGCCTACGTGTTTGAGAGCCTTAAAGAGATGAGAGCTCGATGTAAAAAAGCATACGCATTAACGCGAATTCGAGTTTGTTTCGAAAATTTTGCAGGTTGCATGAGCTTGTCTTGCTCGTATACTTTTCTGGATTTCTGGATGATGCCTCTGAGGCGACGTTAAAATAACGGAGTGTTCTGAAATACAAAAGGTTGATAATGGATCGTACAACGAATTACGAATTTCCGGCTTAGATGTTTTGGAGCACTTTCAGCTCACAACGGTAAACAGCTAATTTTTTTCCATGATTCGTAGCAAATAATTAAAATTTTACCTGTTCTTGAACATGACTTTAAAAATAGGCATACAAGTAAACGAAAAACCATTCAATCAATCAGAGCAAAGTTTTCTTCTGGGATATTTCATTGGAGTATTTTTTGCCATGGTGTAGCAAAATATTAGGTTACTTTATATTGTGTACTCGTACAATAATTTTTAGATTGTGCCATTAAATTATACGTGATTTTTATCACCTGTAGACCTATTTAAGGAGAAAATCACGCCCTGCGTAACGGGAAGGAACGAGAATAAATGTTTCTATTATTCATGAGGCGTGAGGCTAGGGTTTATCCAAATGTCAATTCGCTTACGTTGTGCTGCTGTTGTCTCATCATCCACAGTCCAAGTTTCGTCTACTATTCCATGACGAACTACCACTGCCAAAATTCAGTCACTTTCTTTGTGAGGTAAAGTTGTACATAAATTTGAAAAAAATAGCTGTATCTCAATTGGGTCTCATTCTTGCCAAGAATCGGCTGAATGAGTCACTGTAGAAGAATCAAAAAAAGCTTATAGTTGCTTCTTCTCCGGTGATGTTCCAAAAAAAAAGTTTCTAATGTCGTGAAGTTTGAGCACCAAGATAAAAAAAGTTAAACTAATAATTAATGTACCCGAAATTTTCATTGTTTTGACCTATCATCACTTTTTTATAGAATGAAAACCCTCATTCATCTAATCTTCAATATTTTTACTGCTTCATCCCGATGACGGAAATGGTTCCTTGAATAACTTTAAACACACTTCATTCTCCGTTGCTTTGAGCTCTGACCACTTACCAAGACTATGACATCACTCACGAAAAAGGAGTGGTATGATATTTAAGATAGTTACATCAGTTAAGTATTAGAAAGTAGCATGAAGTCAATTAGAGCGATCATAGATTTCCGACAGTAAGTCTACTTCTTTGTTCGCCAAATTCGATCTTGTCGGATTCGATAACAAAGATGTTCTGATGATGTATGCAACTGAACAAGAAGAACAAATTTTTCATTGCGTACCGATTCTAAGAGACAGATTCGGGTAATCAAGTATGACAGAAAGCTATGAGCTCAGTGAGTGTAGTGGCCACACCATAAAACGAAAATGCGTGCCACGCAAGACGGCATCGAGCGAAAGTACACAGAGAGAAAGGCTTTATGTTGATAGTCTGTCAAAATCCTTTAGTTATGCCGGCCCAGATTGTGCTGAACGTCTCCTCACCATGGGAGGCGAGTGCGCGAGTTTCCTCAAACCAACGGACCACAGAAAGAATTTAGGTGTTGAAGCCCCGGGCTTAAATTCTCCCTTGACACATGAAAAAGGGAAGATTAAAACATCGGATGGCTTAAATAATTTCCAGACATCCTCAAACGACAGGAAGAATTTTGGTCGGCTTTTCTTGGGGCAAATTTAATGAGGTTAGCTATTCTTTATCTGATCCAAATGAGCGTTAATATAACACCAGGGAAGCGACAGCGGCAAAAATGTGGATTTCTAGTCGGTATTTACTCACTTCTGGAGAGACACTTTATTCAATTCTAGCTAAAAAGAGCGAAGTTGGACAACTTGTGCTCAACAAATAAAAATTCATAACTCAATTAAAAAATTAAAATATTATTCTTCATAACCCTGCTCGTAGCCTGATGTACAATAGTTCACAGAATGATGCCTCTGAGGCTGCTACTTTGATTCTTACATTAGAAATTAATTTCATTCCTCAGTCTGAAGATGTTCATCAGTTTCAGTCATTCCTCGGTTCAAAAAGTGGCTTGCATTGCTGGCTGCGCTGAAACACGGAGAGTTCATGTTTAAATTGAAACCCAAGCTTATGTAAATTCGGCCTGTACCTAAAATGGGCGTTGCTGTGTAGTAACATCGCTTCTATCAAGCACTTGTAGAAAGCACGTTCTAAAAGAACGAATTTTAACTCTTCTAGATGCAGTTAAATCAATGACACGCCTCCAGCCTCAAACAGCTTGGTCTTAAAGTGGCATGAAAAGTCAAAGCAAATAAACATTTCTGCATGGTTTTAAGATAGATATATTATCAATGTCCTTCCGTTATCTCAATAAGTTCTAGGCTCAACAATATAGCAAAACTTTGAGCCATTTACCGTTGAAGGCAACTGTCTCCAACAAATGTGTGGCAAAATCTGTTCTAAAAAAAACCTTCTATAAATATCCAGTCAAACCTCTGCAAATCAAGTTAATTGATAATAATCGAAATGTCACAAGTGAGAGCTATCCATAAGAACTCCAAATGAATCCTTCAATATGATCTTGTTGACATGTGAGGAGAAAACGCTGTTGAGAGTGCAGACCGGGTCATAATCTCGCGAAAACAAGCTTTCAGTTCAGACTTCTCGGCCAAGATTCGGCGTTGAGCGCCGAAGAATAGACCCACCGGAGACGCGTGCAAAACAGGCACTGCAGAGAAAGGAATGCTTCATTGTTGCGCTGAAGGCTCGACTAAAACGGATCAGTTTTCGGCCTCACATTGTGATGGAAAGCATCCCACGAAGCAAGTCTAATCATGTTTATGTTACTTGAGCTCTATGGATTTAAAATCCACGAAAAGTGAAGGAAGACTTTGACAAAAGCGTTTGTTGAAAATCAGTGTAGCGTATAAGCTTTTGCATATTCATGTTATGTATGAATGGAGGTTTATTTTAGAATTAGTAATCTTGTGAAAGCTGGTTTTTTGTTCCAAAATAACCGACGAAAACGCAAATTCCAAAAACGTTTCGGAAAAAAATAAGTGGAAATTTCCAAGGCTCGAGGTTAGTTCCTACCAGTCATAGAGAATATCTATATCTTCATTATTGGTCAGTTTAACTTTAATTTGCAAGTAACCTAACAACAAATATTTATGATTGCACTTCCCATCTCACCAGCAGAGGCATGTAGAAATGCTGAGCACAAATTATCGTGGTTTTGTTTCGTGATCAGGACATTACGTACATTTGCACACCAAGCGTTGGTGAAATGTTGGCTACTTTTTTGTAATGTTTGTTATGCGCACCACATGTTAGTCAGATTTTACTGCTACGTGCTAAGTTTGTTGTGCGCACCACATGTTAGTCAGAGTTTACTGCCATGCGGAAAGGCTCCTTGACTTTGTGAATAGTTAGAAAAATTGTTGTGTTAAGGTTTATTGTTGTTACAAAAGGCTTCAAAAACCAAAATTTGATTATTTGCTCCAAATACCACCTGAGCATTTGAAAATTAAAAATAAAAATTTCCATTCATAAGTACATCTCATCCGCACAACGTTCTACATTGGCCTTAGCTACAATGACGAATAAAAAAATATATTTAAGCATTTTTTTAGACATTGATTGAATTCCTTCGCAATTAATTGATAGATATTTATTGCATTAATTACACAGCCCAGTAACCCACTGAATTTCAGCCCTCCGTAATGAGTTGAAATTTGGCCAACTATGAGAGCAATTTCTCAATAAAGAAGTAAGCCTAGGGCCCCAGAATAAAATGATAAATCATAAGATACAAGTACAGTAAAAATTATTAACCAATAGGATGCAAATACAGTAGAGGGGGTAAATTATTGGGATGAGATTACAGCCCAGGATCTTTCAAAAGAATATATTCCTCACTTTTAAACGCTAATAAAATTCAAAATAGTAAACTGATTTTAGCATACATGGTCTCATTGGATGTAGAAACTAATTCTTATCACATCCTTAGGTGTAAACATGATACAGGTATCATGTGATATACATGGTAATCTGCTCTGGAATTTCTAGAAAAATTAATCCAATCCCTTTAAAGTGCAACTAGCTAAAAAGCAGCAAATTTTTATCGAGAATATGCTACATTTAAACAAGAAGCTAGAAAAAAGTGTCCCAGTTATTTCCTGAAGCTTTTCCTGGCAGTTCAGATCCAACTAAATTAACCATGTATCGAAATGTACGCAGAATTAATAACGAAGGAACTGTGCTTAATTTGAACAAGGCAAAAAGTTCTAAATGAAACTTGTTCAAATGGAGCTCACTTCCTTTATTATTAAATTTTCGTACATTGCGATACATGGTTAGTATAGTTGGAGATGATCTGAAGCTTCTCAAAATAACTGGGACACTTGTTGGTAGCTTCTTGTTTGAATGTAGCCATTCACGATAAAAATTTGCTGCCCCCTTTGTTAGTGGCATATTAAAGGGATTGGATAAATTTTTCTAGAAGTTAAAGAGCAGATTACTCCGTATTTTAAAAGAGAACTATATCACTTCTACAGTTATGGATGTAATTTGAATTAATTTATCCATCTAATGAAACCAAATATGTTGAAATCAGTTTAGCATTTAAAAGTGAGGTACATATTTTTTTAACACCCTGTATAGAAGCGAGAACAAATTAACGGGATACAAATAAAGTAGAGAGGGAAAATTAATGGGAAATAAATAGGGAAAGATGGCAAATTTCTAGAATGCTAAGTTAACCGTAAAGTTGAACTGGAATATTTCATGCACGGCTGCACAACATTGCTAAAAGTCTCAAATATGATGAGTAAAATTCTGGAACAAATGGCACGAATGGAAATCTGACACTAGAGGGCAGTGAATCTCTTCGAGCTGGTAAAAAGAAAAGTTTCCGAAATAATAGAAAAAATGTGTAGACACGCATATCAATATAATTCAATTACCATCGCGTTTAGTGTCAGGGTACTTCACGATGAAAATGTGTGGCTGTAGCAAAGAGGAAATATCGCCGACAAATGTCAAAAGTAAGAATAATCTTGATTTGATCAACCCAATGTTCGGAAAGGATAAATTAAAACTACCACAGGTATGATGACCGAGAAATTAAATTGGCTGTTTTTTTCTTGAATCTTTTACAGTTATTTTGTCACTAGTAATATAATCAGTAATGTTTTTGCAAACTTTAACAGTATCACGTGCTAAAAATCCTTAAAATTCAGTGTTTCAGAGCCTCTTGAATGTAGACATTTTTATGTGCTGCCTATCTCATAAATAGCTCGCATGAATATATATTCTTCGCAACAATTGTTCGTTTTTTGCATTCTAAGCTAATAAATTTAGCACGCGCGTACGAATTTTCTGGGTAATGTTTGGAGATTTCATCATTAGAACGGATGATGTATGAAAATGTTCTGATGTGAGTCAAAAAAGGACGTCGATTTAAAGGCAAGACTCGCATTATGATTGTAAAAATCAACACTAAATCCTTAATGTTTATTTTCAAAGCTCATGTGCCTTATGTAGTCAGTCTTTTTTACGCTGTTCTACTTCCCTGTAATTTTCTGTTTAGGAAAGTGGTTCTATTATTCCTATCACTAGTCTAAAGCATTTGACTAACTTGCTTTAGTTATTCCCCAGTCTACCTTTTTCGCCGCCTGCATGCATGTGTTTCGCCGCCTGAGTGATTTAAACGATCAAATGGCTTAGGCTGCAAAAAACAAGCATACAGGCGGCGAAAAAGGTAGACTGGGTAGCGGCGAGTACAATACAGTTCTGCGATTTATAAAGAAGGACATCAAGTGGCTGACAATGGTCTAAGTTACTCTATTGAAATCTATAATGTTATTTCTGAAATTCGATTAATGTATACAACTAAAATTTATGTAAAACTTGAATCTTCCCCTTTAGTTTCTTTTGATTCATTGACTATCAGCAGGAGCTGAATCATATTGTCTCTCAGAATGACAAACAAACGTAAATAAAGTAAAACTGATGAGCATTCGTTAATCTACGCCGAGAATATTATGTACAGTAGATACCCCAAGATGGAGGTATTTTGATATTTATCTGTGGCACATGACCCCCTGCTAAGTAATACCAAATTAAATACACCGAAATCAAATATGGGAGCGTGTCTTCTTAACGAATTTAAACGTCAAGCTAAATCAGTCAAAAATGTCAGGCAAGTACGCAGAGCTTTGTATGGAAATGCGAACACTCGTCGCGCTACGCAAAAGATATTTCCGAAGCTTTCGCCATGAACATGAGTCTCGTTCGCACTAGATCCTTCTTGAAGAAGCTAGAGAACTCAAGAAAGTCCTCAGGAGGCAAATACTTGCGGGTCTGTCTGTCAGCATAAACATCATTATCTCAGCAGCTCCGGGAGCTCGTGCCGGGCCTCAAAAATGAGTGCATTATTTTAAGCCGCGAGGACACTTGGTCTGACAATTTTCCAGAAATTAGATGATTTCAAGAACTTTATCTGATTACATTAAGGCTCATGATGAACTCTTGCGGTGGTTACGGTTCCTCGCTGAATTGGGAATAACTTGGAAGAGGAAGTTATGCATAAAGCATAACATGCAACAATAATTCCAAGGAATTTGTGGCGCCTTCGGTAATTCTCGGTCGGTTCCTCTTCTTGTGTCTTACTCATTAGGCTGATGGCCGGCAAACGTATTAGTTCGGAATATTTCCCTTAAGTGCTCAGAAATATCGATTAAAATTTATGAAAGTCCACGGAAGAATGCACAGCCAAATGAAGGCGGATCTCAGTCCACTCAGATAACAAAGAGCCCTTTAATTTTTATGTTTGAACCGTAAATGAAGAATGTGGCACATGAAAACGTTTGTCTTTAACGACTGATAATAGAGCTCTAATGAGGTATTAACTCAGGACGCTGGACGAAAAACGAGAGTTAATGTGAAAAATACGCCGTGTCAATTTGCATCAGGGAGTTCATTGCTCAATGATAAACCGAGCGAAATAGATCAACACTAGCGACATTTCATGGCGAGATTAATATTATGCATTACTTCCATTGCTAAGTTTTTTTGGGGGGCTAACCATGAATGTATGTCCTGAGGATCAAAAATAAATCAAAAGCTTGATGAAAATTAATACAGCAATGTCGGACAAATAAAAATTCAATACGCCTTCATTATGCCACAGCTAAAAGAATGCTCAAGCAATCGGTCGCCTGCAGACCATCCAAATAATAATGAACATCTGATAAGTGTTGATCGACACGTTATAACGGCTTCGAACTCACATCAAGAAACCAGAAGCTTATAATAATGTCACTCTAAGTCTACTAATGACGAATTCTGGCGCTGCTCAACTAGAGCGAGCCCCCACGCTCCAAAAACGGGGCACGCTCCAAAAACGTTATACGTCCATTGGCTGTAATCATCAAATCAGAATGCGAAGAATCTCTAATTCTGAGTAGCGAGAAACTCTCAAACCCACGAAGCATAACGCGGATGACACTCGCTTATATCACAGTTCATTGTCTGCTACTACTATTAGGTTTTACTGCTATTCAAAACACGATGCATGGAGGAAGTCGGAACGAGTTGAAAGCGAGTTTTTTCGAAGCTCAAAAAGATCTCCAATTGAAACTGCCTCTTAATTTCTTGGAAGATATTTATTTCCCGTAAAAATGCATTTTAAGGAAAAACTGTTGACATTCCGACAGTGAAAACGGTTCCATGATGTTTAGGACTGATAAGTCTAGAGAAACATCTTTCATCTGAGCCGCATAATTTTCTTTGATCTCATAAGCCGCTCGAAAAATCTTTTGACGAAACTTGTTAAAGCTCCAGTTTTCAACTGCAAGTCTTAAGAATTTGCAAACTGACGCTAAAGAATATTGAATTTAGGGATTTTCTACGGCCAAGTTTTTTCTCAGATTTTTTCTGTTAGTCCAAGCTGCAAGAGCACAACGAAGACGACAAGTTTTACTCGTATTTTCCTACAACGCTCCATCGATACCCGCATCAAACAGCGAGCAACTCTTGGTACCTACTTAGCACTAGCACAAATATAACGTAGTTATTCAAATACTATTTTGAACTTATAGCTTTTTTAAGGAAGGTATAACATTATTTACCTGCAGGCAATTATAGATCGTCAGTAAATTATAAATAGTCTCGTGAATCAAACACACTGAAGACAGATTGTGCCACTGGTGATAGGCTGGTCGCACTCGGTGCTTTCGAATAAAAAAATTTTCCTGCCTTATTGCCTTATTGACCATAAATTTAGTACGACAACCTCGAGTCTTGAAACTGGTATGGGTAGTGTGCTCTCATTTATGCTGCTGCGCACTGAACCTAAATGGTTCACAGCTTTACGTTAAAAACTGTGGGCTCCTGAATCAAATGGAAGGAGAGCGTGCTTTTTTTCGACTAATTTCAAACTCCTGCTCATCATGCATGAAAACCTAAAGATCGAGAGATTTATTCCTCCAAGCTAAAAAGACGAAACTTTAGACCTGGCTCTACACCTCTGTTATTTTTAATGTGATCGTAATCTAGCTCATAGCTCATGATCTCAAGAACAAAGAAATCCTCGCAACATATCTTCACCTGAAGTAAGTTTCGCAACGGTAAATAAACGACAGCAAATGGCATGATTTCACTCAAACAGCCTCCGTAAATCACAGCACAAAGCCCCAAATATTGAAGCCTTCGCTGTGCAGAGCGTCTTCCTATCAGATAAAGCGGTAGCCGCCTCTTCAGGTGTGTCCCTACGGCTTCCAAATTTCTCTGTAAGGAGATTACTTGATGAAGTGGGTCTGATTGCGCGCTCATTTCTTTACATGGCTACTGAGCGGGTATGATAGATGACTATCTTGCGCCCAGGCAGGGCACGGGAACATCTCTTTAGCTCTTGATGGAACTGCCTAGACGCTCGGCTTCAGTGCCTGGGCTGAGAACGAGGTCGGTTTGAGGTACAGTATAGGGCGCCAGGGAGAACTTTGACGTGATGAATGCCTTGTGTTGCCAATGCAGAAAACCTGAATAAATCTCCGGGAATGCATAAAAAACTCCAGAAGAGATGAAGAAGGCTGATAATATTAAAAACGAGATGAAGAAAGCTGATCATATTGTGAGCGATAGTTTTCTGTCCACCCGTATATGGATGAAATTATACGCTTTCATGAATACCCATATGGCTGGGATGAGCGCATTTGAATTAAAGTTGTATAATCCACGTCCAACTGCTAGTCGAAGGAGCCCACGCTCAAAGGAAGTAATTTTTAACATCTTTAGTCTAGCTTAATCATTTCAGATTACAGTAAACCATTGTATTAATCACTGTTACCAATCTAAACCCTCATTAGAATTAATGTCAAATCAGTCAGCTTAATTCATCCCAGCATAAACAAACGAACATGATTTCATGAGAGCGATGAGAAGGGAATATTTAGTTTGGACTGTAAAAAACCGGCAATTAATGACCAAGCGGTGTTCCTTCACAAGGCCTCTACGCATAGAAACGGCAAGTTAAGAAGGACGAAAATGAATATACATAAAAGAGACAGCAAAAAAGCATGGAAACTGAAGGAAGTAAATAGGGGGCGCAGAAGCTTAATCTTCCGAAGGCCTTTCTATAGCTGAGGTAACTTAACAGTCTCCCCCCCTCCATCCGAAGAGAAGGGGGCTTCTGATTTAATGATTTTTTCGTTTACATGTTTACCAATATTTAAATAAATTTTCAAGAAACCGCAAAAGCTTCAGTAACCGCAACCTTACTAACCTAAGCCTATTGCCTATCCTAAGCCCCCTTAGGAGATGCTGTCAATCTATAAAATGCTAAATCACTTGAAGAACTTACTGCTTCGTGAATTACAGTAGAAGGCCGCTTCACAGAACGAATTAAATAGAACACTTAATTGCTACACAAATATTTTTTAAACTTCTCCCCGCGTGGAAGTTTTTTTTTTGCAAATGGTCTCGTACTGTGATTTCACACAGGTGTTATTCAATGTTCGCTTTTCTGTGCTGTGATTTTGGATTTTTGGATTGCGTCTTGCGCAGTGTAGCTTAAGCATGAGTTCAACAGTTTTATCAACATGACGGTTATGTTTATTCTTCATGTTTCCAGCCTGATGATGATGTTTGCAACATCGGAAAATCTCATCTTATAGACTGACAGTGGTTTAGCATTTCAGCAAAATTTATTGTGAGAGTTTCAGCAAAATTTATTCTTAATTCTCTCACTATTTTATCACACGTGAAGACGTGAAAAAACAGTGGGTTGCACTACAGAGAATGGTCAATTTTAGCTATTCACTGATTCGCATTTGACTTCTTTTGAAGTGACATTTATTTTTTCAGCTCATGAATAACCTTCTCACTTGAGATACATTCGTCAGTGGCTAGAACGAACAATATGGTTATACAAAAGTACACATTTTGCATTTGCAGCAAGCAAGTCTTGGTTGAACATTACTTCATTTTTTTTCATAGATGCTTAAGGGGAGAAAATTAATTTTTATTTTTTGTCAAATAATTTACAAGTGCTTTGGGATTGGAACTGATCAAACAAAAATCTTTCTAACAAAATTCACGCCTGTGTGTCATGAAATTCGTGAGTTTAAAATACTTTCTGGGTACTTGTTGTAATTTTTGCATCTCTCATTATTCATTTTTCACTGTAATGCTAAGCTGAGTTAAATCAAAGAAAAAACTATCGCTACATATTGCAGTTCAAATGAGCTCAAAAATCAAGTAAAAGTAATTAATCTTGGTCGTACGAAATCGATGGAACACTAAAATGTGGAGCAAACTCACCTGCCATGAAGATAGGTCCACTGTATAAATTTGAATCTTAATAAATTTATTTCTAATCACGGCTTCAAGTAAAAATACTTCACTGCGTAACCCCAGTTTAAAAATAATAAAAATCAACAGCAAGCGGCATAATTTTGCTATTCTTCGTTCTTTGGAAGTAATGAAAACGTACCAAATTTAAATGTAAAGAAATCAAACACTTTCTCCAAAAATAAAGGATAAATATCATCCTCTCTTTTTGATCTGTTTAACTGACTACGATTATGACACGCACACCAATCTGAGGCATAATTATTGCTACAGGGACCTGTTGAAGATATTTTGTTGTTCAGAAATTCCAAATTATGGCAGCATGGAATTATACAAAATGTATTGTTCTGAGCATACTTAAAGTTTCATTACTTGCAATCAAAGAAGATCCATTGTCCTTCACAAGTGAAAGTTTTAACAACGACATCGTAGTGCAGAAGATCAGTTGTTCAACTTTTATATGAATTTTCGTGCTAAAAATTTCGAAAACACAATCTTGTACACATTTTCAAAGTTTTCATGTCATGGAACTAGCTTAGATACATTGATTTATCCTTATTTAAATTGCTGAGACTTGGAAACATCGAAAATACTGGGCGCTTGACACATTTTCAATTTTCAGAATAGAGACCCATCAAAGCTGAGTTGTTTTACAGACTCTTTAACTTGTAAATATGGTAGAATTATACTTGAAATTGCAGGGGAGGAACAATTCGACCGAGATTTCGTTAGGCAGCGAGCTGTCACCTGAAGACGGATGCATGCAATTAGCAGCACATTAGCAAATCAGAAAATCCAGGTCATAACGTTATGAAAAAATGGCACATTTGATCAATGAGGAACTCGTTAGAAGATCTGTTAGAGAGGCAGGGAGTCCTGTTGGCTCGGCTTGAAACAAGTTACAGCATACACGTTAAGAGTGGATTAGTTTTCCCTGCGAATACGGGGCGATTTTTTCAAGTGCACCCACACGTCGGACCTCAGAAAGCTATTTCTATTAATGGGTCGTGTTCCTAGTTCTGCAAGACGTTGATTTAGTTGTTCTGAGTTTTAATTAATTCTTTTCATTCTTTTATATTACTTTCCGTTCTCATTTTTAGTTTCCAAACTCAGGATATGATTTCTGGAGCTTACGGGAACTGGGAATATGCGAAATTGAAATAAATTATTCCCACTTATTCACATCATAAGATACAAAGTTGCACACTTGAATGAAAGTCACCACTCAAGTCACATTTCAATACTTATGTATATATTTCTAGTGCAACGAGTACTGCATGAAAATAGAGCCTACGGAAGAGCAAGAAACATACACCAAATACCCCCACCATTCCCTTAAGTTATATTATACTGTCAATTGTGCAATATTCATTCAAAAGTGGCGGCGTGGTACGGTATCAGACGAAGCGCAATAATTGCGCACGAAATAGGACCGCATAATATTGTATCTTTAATGCGCCAACGTTCGCTACGCAGCTGAGCAAATGTGAATAGATTCTCAAGTGTGGCTGGCTACTCCGCTAAATAAATGTGCAGTGCCAATAGAACCATAATTATAGGTTGCCATAATTTTAGATTGACTTTGAAAGTTTGCAGCCTAGTAACATAATTTTAAGTGCTAATTGTAGCTTTAACCTGTTATGAGAATAGACGGAGAGTTATGTACACTCTAGTACATAGAGCACTCATACTGTACACTCTAGTGTTTTCCTCGATATATGTGTGCATCCCTAAAGGTTTAATCAGTCAGTATCCGTTAAGTAATAAGAATCAGTTGCAGAGTTTTGCCAGCAGCTTAGATTTATTGCCTGAATTATAATAAATTTATTGATATTAACTAACGACATAATATAAATACATGAATCGAATTAAAAAAGCCTGTTGGCTCCTGTAGATTATTTCTGGTAATAGCTTGTGAGCAAAATTTTAGGAAAAACAGGTTTAGATGGATGTAGTTTTCCTCCCGTTATCCATAAAGGGAGTCATTTTCAATGCTGTAAATCATATAAGCCACTCTTTTTCTAACTTCACTCAGTAAATTTGACATAAGAACCTGTAATAATCATTCATAGGAGCCAATCGATCAAAAGTTAAGTTTAAAGGTCTCGTGAAATAATATTTATGTAAAATATCTGCAGAAACTTCAAGCCGCCTCGCTGACCAGGAAGATTCATATGAGCGTTATAGAGGCTTCGAACTCATTATAGTGAACGACTTGTACCACTTCACGTATGGTTCCTGAAATTACCGCGTTCATGGTCGGAAAAAGCTGTCAATGAATAAATTTCCTAATGAAAATGAATGGCTTGTAAAATCGTTTGTTAAAAATACCCGACAAGATGCTTTGAGAAACGATTAAACCTAACGAAAATGCTTTCAGGATGTAGTGGTTATGGATATCATGCGAGAAATTTAAAATGCTTCCTTTTTGCAAGTTGTCGCTTGTTAGTGTCACGCTGAATTATTGTTGATGATTATTTATGCGCGTATTTATTAAACTTTCACAAGTTTTGCCTGAGTTTTTTTAAAACATTTTTATTTCTCAAAAGAATCATTTTATTAAAACACGTCTCCTTTTTTCGTGTAAGCTCAACGAACTAAAATTTATTAAATACTATTCGGTCAAAGGTATTGAATTACCAGTTTATGTAACCGATGCTAAGCTAATCAACGCTCCAATAAAGAAGTTAAATTAGATACCTGATTTTTTCCTGTCGTAGGGGCTTGAATGTTTGCAAATTTACCTAGACAACACTCGCTGTACAAAAAAGATCGGTCCGGCTTCGGCAGTTTAGGCGAACTCAGAAACCATGATTAACACTTCACTTCAAGTCGCTCTACCATTGATAGATTTACGGAACCACTGGCTTGTTTCACATTTTTCTGAAGCAAATTTTTTAGAACTGGAAGACTATATATAGACTCAAGTTTTTCTATGTCTTGCCTTCTGGTTTTCATGAGTATTTTTTGCTCTATCCGGTGAAACAGTGGCAAGGTGCCAATTTAGAAGCGTCTTGAGCGCTGCTTAATCTTCGACCTACGCCGAGTTTTGCAATGAGCTGCGTATCACCGAGACGATCTCCAAAACGTTCTGAGGATGTGCGCCAATTCTGAGGCAAAGTTGTTACGGCAGAGTTGTTAAGTGTTAGGTGCGTTAAACACCTTCGATAGGGATCTCTGCATTAGCATTCAGCAAAAGAATATTTTCAGAGTTCTGTAGCACACTTGAGTGAAGGGTTTACTTGATTTAGAATTCTTGAATTCTGCCTCCGCTATAGGTTAGGCAATCTTCAATCTTACTAAGCTTCACAGTGCCCTCTACATTTAAATGAAGAACATCGATTTTGACATGTTAAGAAATATTCTTCCTGTGTCTGTACCTATTTCTATAGAAAAATTGCAGCGTAATGATTATTTTCATGACATTAAACTTACCACTGAATGCGCGATACCTCAAATATCAATGCTGTACATCCGTTCCAATGCCTAACACAGTACAAAATCAATTCGTAAATGAGATCGTCACACTCAACTAGTAATTCAAATGAAAAATTCAAATAAAGTACATCACGATACATATCGAGCGTAAGTGCGACAGGTAAAGTGACGCCAATTTTTCCATCCTCCCGATTCGAGTTGAATCTAGACGTTTTTAAGCATCGAACTATTAAATTCGGTAAACGTGAGGGTAACCGCGAAACGCCTCCGCATAACAGAGACCGTAAATAGGCATTTTTATTCATGTCAGCATCCACCTAGCATGACAAAATTGATACCGCTATGGGATAATGTCACACCTTTAGATAGTGAGTGAGAACAAAAAAAAGTTCACAAATTTCAGCAAAAATACACACGCAGGACAAACTATCGAGACTGTACCTTCTAAAAAATAGCTCATGAATTAAAAGCTACTTAGCTAAAGCTGAGTTCAGATTTCATGAAACATCAGTGATTCAATACTACACTAAAGAAAACAGTATTGAAATCGTCGTATTCGTCGAACAAATCGTCGTAAGCCACGTGAGAATTGTTTTAAACAAACGTTTAAGTAAAAAATGGAAAAGATGAGCTATTAAATAGCCTGTAAATTGCAAATTATATTTATATTTGATTCAAAGTAGGTGCTCTTTTTGTTTTAAGTTAGAAAAGTAAAACACGACAATAATATTCCTGGGAGAATAAAGTTACGGGAAGAAGCAGGAGGTAATCTGTTTTGTGTCACTCTGCGGGTGAGGGTCAGCAGTACGTACCGGTGAAGTCTGCTCTGAGGTAATATACTCAATTGCTAGTGCATCGAGAAAGATTTAGAGGTACTGAAAATTGAAAATCAGCATGAATCCCACGGAAAATTTTTAGTCGTATGTAGTTCATATATGTTAATAATTTGTAAGTAGTTTAAACCTATATATACAAATATACGATATATATTCGTATGAATATATACAAAAATACTACACATTCGCACACATGTTTTTATGGATATTCTTCTTTATGAATATACATATAAGTATATGTGTGTATGCAAATATACCGTATATAAGGAACGATACTCCTAAGTATGTACTGGCATTTCTATCATAGTACATTCATCATCGTAACTTCACACTGAGATTCATTTAAATTTTCGTAGAAAACTGTTATGTAAAGCGTATTTCTCGTCATAGCTGCGTGTCCAGTGTAAGATAAGTTACATGCTATAGATACGACAGCTTCGACGCAGCATGTGAGCTCACACAAGAAATGGATGGCATCGTTGAGTTTCAGAACAGCAGTCGCAGCAAATGTGGTAAAAAAGGACGCTTTTATGGTCATTAGATACTTTCCTGTCAATTAACGTTTCACTTATCTCTTGAATAACTCGTCCGAGCAATGCAAGTTTTAGCAGCTTACCAAAAAATCTTAATCTAACGGGAGCATTTCTTGCAGAGCTCCCGACTATGCAGGGCATTGCACTTTGCTTTATCTCATATTGCCGAGAAAAAGTATCTGTCAATGGCTAACGTCCACTTTTTTCAAGCACTGTTTTCTTCCAGTCATTCTGAGGCTCATCGAAAGACACTTAAACCGCGAATTTAAAGTGGAACCGAAGAGGATGCATTTAGTTAATGACAGCTGTTTTCTCATAAAAATTACACCCTGCCCCATAAAGTCAATAAATCTATACCCTTCTGAGCATAAATTTCTATCATTTGTTACAGTACGAATTATGGACTATCTGAAGATGTGAATTTATGCTGCGGTTTCGTTTCCAAACATTTTATGTTTGTTTTGTGCCGTTTTCAGACTGTTGCGTAAAACCTAAAGAGTTATGAGGCATTATTTTCACCCAGAAAACTCTGCCAGAACCTTAAATTTTGTGCTAAAATTTCAGAATAATTTCAGATACTTTTCCTCAAGCTGCATCATCTTGAAGTTCATCTTCACGGAAGTTGTCCAAGCGAGTCATTTTGCCATGCGCGCTCATCATGGTAGCTCTGTCGACTGGCGCTGGCGTCTCCTGTGGAAGAGAAAATGAAGTCATTTTCGGATGTTGACTTAACTAACGCACAAATACGANAAAAGAACATGGAAAAAGGATTGCCTAGGCTAGAGGCAGCTCATCAGCCTTTGAAGTCTATGGTTAAAAAAACCGTACTCATTGTTTCAGGTATTTCTCACCTGCCAAAAAATTTTCTAAAATTTTTCAATTCCAACATTTTTGACTCGTACTTCCATCAAGCCAGCTGTAGTTTCCTCTTTCCTTAGTTGAAAACAAACCTTTATTTAAAACTGTAAAGCAGTCGACACTCACCGCTACCGAGAGTAATTCCGCCTCACCATTTCGTAGCCCAGAGGCGCGTCAAAAAGACCATTGTTTACGACAGGGTTGAAGCTCCGACTTATGAAGCCCATAAAGAAACCCCGAATCGAATCATCTGAATGCTTCAAGCGATATAGATCTTAGAAAAAATAATCTGCAACAAAACTGCGTCAACCGACCCAAGGATTGCAACAACCTTCAGCTCGCAGTTAAATGGAGCTACAGTCAGTCCATACCATAGAAGACTTACCTCGTATTTGTTACGTATCAGATCAGAGATTCGTTAGTGGATCCGTTCTCTACAAGAGACAAGAGTCATTGTCTTGCCGGACTTACGCTGTCTGAAGAAACGTCCGTCGAAAAACAGCTTAAAAGAAAGCACCTTCTCTTAGAGTCCCTCCAGTGGGAGCAAAAGAAGAAAAAGCCTGTAGGGCGCGTGGTGTAATATCATGAGTCTCCTGTTGGCTTCGTGAGTGCGTCGAGGCACCCCGCTGCTGATCTATGGCACCTCGGGCATCTGAGGTACAGACTTGGCACGAGCCACGACTGTGGAGGGCTGGAGGGCGTCAGTTCTTTGCTTGCTGGAACACCGGAATACTTCCAGGAGATATCGAGTGCCCGCGCAGGGCTTCTGGGCTGCGAGAAAGAAATACTTCGTAGCGTCTCAATGTGTCATGCGTCATCATGCTTCGGGAGACTAGTGATGATTGTTGGAGGTTCTCGTATGTATGGAGTAAAAGAGGAATGAAAAGTTGAATACTTCAGGTGCTTGTGGGATATTTGGATACAGACGTTTTGAAAAATATTGCGTCTTATTGTTCGAAGTCATGCTTTAAATAGGTTCGAAAACGCGATAATAATTTGCATTCACAAAAGTGTAGTGATTTAACTGAGTCAAGAGATTCATCAACGCTCGCGAATGACCTTTAAGTG
>JACJUY010003986.1:0-77708 GCA_014220935.1 Platorchestia sp. MABIK | reverse complement strand
AAAGGTGCGTTGGATGTGATGAAAAATGGGAAAGCACCAGGTATGGATGGTTGCACGGTTGAATGTTTAAAGAAAGGAGGAAATGTGGTTGTAGAATGGTTGGTACGTTTATTTAATGTGTGTTTTGGGGCTAGTAAAGTGCCGTTAGATTGGAGTAGTGCGTGTGTAGTTCCGTTGTACAAGGGGAAAGGTGACAGGTATGAGTGCAGTAATTCTAGAGGTATAAGGGTGCGTGCACACTATGAGCGGAGCGGCACGGAGCGGAGCGTGTGCTCACATGCAAGCTGAGCAGAGCGACGTCCACAGGAATCAGTCGCTATGGAGGATTTTGCAAGTTTGGTCCTATAGCTCGACAGCAAGAAACAAACGGAAATACTGGGTCCATCCCATCAAAATGAGAGATCGCTGTGGAGAATACCACTATCTCTTCGAAGCACTGACGAGAGATGAATCGCAATTCTTCGAGTATTTACGGATCATTGAGGATACATTTACGGATTATGGATACATGTAGGATACATGATTATTGAGGATACATGAACCCAAAGTAGTTCAAGCAAAATGAAAGTCTTTACACAAAGGCTGTATTACTTTATTGGATGACAGGTTTTCGTAGGCCAATAAGAATAAAGGAGTGTCTTGTGGTGACTTTGAGGTGAGTGCAGGTAAAATAATTTCCTTCAGAAATTTAGGGTTGTACCAGAGAAAGATAAATGAAAAATACTGACAAATACTGACTTGCCCTAACCGAAAAATTCTTAAAATACTGAAATGTTTTCCGTTATTATTGGAAAAAATCACCTAAGCTCATAATATTTTGCAGCTTATTGTGTGTCAGACACTCATTGAGGCCTCCTCCTCCTTTTTCTCCCATTTGAAACTTTATTGAAAAATCACACATAATTATTCCTTTAGCAAGATAATAAAATAAGATACACAGCACAACAAAATCAAAATAAAACTACATAACAAGGAAAATAAAAAAAGATTCCTTAAATTGAAGCAATAATAAATTAACAAGTCGGAAAAAGCCAAAGAAAAAAGAAATAAATGCTAAATGAACCCAAATGGGCAGAATTAAACAAAAATATTACATGCTACACCATCAGTTACACCTTTTATAGGATTAGTTGTACAATTTATTAGTTATATCTTACACTTTTTGAAATCAAACGACAATTCTAATTCTGTATGATATGACGATCCAAAGGCGGAGCCTAAGAGAAACGCTCGCCGTGAGCGTCAAAAAATCTCAGCGAATTTCCCAAGCGCTCTGCTCCGCTCGTAGTGTGAAAAGCCGAGCGTTGTTGCATTCTAACGTGTACAAGCATTTTTGCCGCTTCGCTCCGCTCGTAGTGTGAACGCACCTTAAGGACAGCGTCCCCCATATGAATCCAGGATTCTGAGAAAATTTGAGAAAAAAGGATTATTGCTGCTAAGGAAGTGTAAGAGGTCAAGTACATCCTGTGAAAAAATGAGACTCGTACGTTCACTCGTTCGCCCGCTACGGGGGTTTGAAGAATGGGGGGGAGGGGAGGGGGAAGTGGTATTTTATCATGTTAAACCTCCAACTTGGCACTTTCTCCGAGGCGCGACGTTGCTATGCCAATTCCTATGTCAATGTATTACTCTATAATGATATCAAAGGTCTAACTCGAACCAAAATTTTTCAAAAATTTTCATTTAAAATTGTTTGTTTCTTTGTTTTGCTTATAATGTAAACAATGGACTTTGGGGTTTCAAAATGCATCTCCTCCTACAGTTTTTAAGCTACAGTAATGATTTTAGTATCATTGGATGCGGAAAACCGAGGGCTTTTCAGGAAGTCCTAATTGACTTCATCATTATTGTTTTTTCAGAAGTTATGACGTCATAAATCCCCATTTTAAAAAAAAAAATGTTCACTTGTTATTTTTCAATTTTTTCATTAAAACTTTAAATTTGGGAAACGGCATAGGACTTCCTGGAATTTCCACGTCTTTCCGCATCCAATGATACCTAACTCATCACTTTTACTCAAAAACTGTCAGAGGAGATGCATTTTGAAAACCCCCCAAAAATCTCGTTTTCTATGGGGAAAATCGCATTTTTCCCCGAATGACAAATGATTCCCAATTGCATTTCCTATCAGTACACCAAATTTCATTGCTCTAGGTTCAATAATGAAAAAAAGGTCCGTATGGGGGACGCTGTCCCTAAGTCTACTGAGTGTCGTTGGGAAGCTATATGAAAGAGTTTTGATTGGAAGAGTGAGAGTGATGATGGATCATGTGCTGGCTGAAGAACAATGTGGTTTTAGAAGTGGCAGAGGTTGTGTGGATCAAATGTTTGCTGTGAGGCAGGTAAATGAAAAATACTTGGCAAAAGGTAAAGATTTATATTGGGCTTTTATGGATCTAGAGAAGGCGTATGACAGAGTGGACCGTGAGGCTCTATGGCAAGTCGTGAGTTTGTATGGAGTGGGTGGGAGACTGTTGAATGCAATGAAGAGTTTCTACATTCACAGCAGAGCGTGTGTGAGAGTAGGGAATGAGGTGAGTGAGTGGTTCCCAGTTATGACAGGTGTGAGACAGGGATGTGTGATGTTGCCGTGGTTGGTTAATTTGTTTATGGATGGTGTGGTGAGGGAAGTGAATGCCAGAGTGTTGGGAAAAGGTGCGCAGTTGGTGGGACGAAATGGTGTGTATTGGGAAGTGTGTCAGCTGTTGTTAGCAGATGATGCGGCGCTCGTGGCTGATTCAGAGGAAAAACTGAGGAGACTGGTTGCAGAGTTTGGTAGAGTGTGCGAAAGGCGTAAACTAAGGATAAATGTGAATAAAAGTAAGATGAGATGTTCGAGAGGTGGAGTGTTTGGTACTTTGGATGTGAGGATGAATGATGAAGTGTTAGAAGAGGTAGAGCATTTTAGGTACCTCGGGTCGGATGTGGCTGTTAAGGATAGTATGGAAGTAGAAGTGAGACATCGAGTGAGTGAAGGCTGTAAGACATTGGGTGCAATGAGGAAAGTTTTTGAATGCAGGAGTTTGAGTATGAATGCAAAGAGAGGACTGTATAAAAGTTGATTGTGCCAGTTTTGTTGTATGGAGCAGAGTCGTGGGGTTTGAGAGTAGCTGAGAGGAGGAGGAGGATGGATGTGTTTGAGATGAAGTGTTTGAGGAGCATGTATGGAATGACAAGAAGAGATTGGATCAGGAATGAGTTGGTCAGGGGGCAGACGGGGGTTATCAAAAAGCTGAGCAGGCGAGTGGATGAAAGAGTGCTTGGATGGTTTGGGCATGTTGAAAGAATGAATGTTGAGCGGCTGGTGAAAAAGATTTATATGTCGGAAGTGAGTGGTTTTAGAGTGCGAGGTAGACCACGGATGTGTTGGATGGATGGGGTGAAGCGTGCTTTGTATGAAAGGGGTCTGACTGTGGATGTGGCGAGAGGGATGACTGCGGACAGAAGTGAGTGGGGGCAGTGGATAAGAAGGTAATTTTATTTTTGACGCGGGACTGGGAGCTTGACCGCGTGTGATGGGGTTGACCTGTCCTGTGCGGAGGGAGGGGCTGCACTCAATGAAGCGGTCGGGGTAAACCAGCTATGGCTGTTGGGCCTGACTGTGGAAGGTGGTTGTGCTGGGCTGCTGCTGATCCTGGCAGTTCTGATGCGGCCGGTGCTGCCTCTCTCGCATCCTAGTGATTAAGGGTGTTGTTTGTGGCCTGCTGTCGGCTACCCTCCCATAGGGAGGAGAGGCCTGGTATATGTATGTATTTTTGCATTAAACTCAATATTGATCCAAATGTTTATACGTAAAACTAAATTATATTTTTTTCATTTTAATCTAAAGATGGGCTGATGCCTGAAACTGGTGAGCAATAAATTTTTCTTTCTGTGATGTGTGATTTTATACAAATAAAATCTTCTTTTTTTAATGCCTATTCGTTTGTTACTGATATTACATTCTCTTTTAATCTAGAAGGATTACTGATTTAGGAAATAAACAGAAAGAAATTAGTGATGTACCGATACCATTTTTTTGGCCGAAACCGATACCCATTTTTTGGCCGAAACCGATACCCATTTTTTGGCCGAAACCGATACCCATTTTTTGGCCGAAACCGATACTCCGATACTTGGAAATACCGATACTTTGACTGAAACTTTTACAATTATTTTAAAGTAAATTCATTATAAGCCCTACACGGGTGTTATGATAAAAGATATCTAATAATAATACCCATAAAATATATCTAATATATCTAATAATAAAACAATATTGGCAATAAATTTTTTGAAAAGGAATGATAAAACTGCTCTTGCTATGTTAACTATATCGTTTGATTCGTTTCCCGCACAAAGTTTTTCGATCATGTCATCTTTCCGCTTTATTTCATATGATACTGTTTTCAGCATGTATGAACAAACAAGTATTCACTGTTTAGCAATCTTTATTTGCCAACTGAGGTTATTATCCGACTAAATTAATTAAAAATCTTTTCTCCATTTACAGGTGTAAACTTGTAATATAATGTAGCATTTAGTCTCGGAAATAGCAGCGTTAACGCAAGTTGTATATGTATGTACTAACACACAGTGTGCAGAAGCAAACACGACGGATCTTTTCGGTTTGAAGGCCTATCAAATTTTGGTATGAAAAACACAGAAATAATAACCATTTTGTGGAGAAATTATTTATTAAGCCTCAAATTTGCTTTTATCCATTACTATTTTATGAAAATACTGCGGTTTCTCAGTAGGTTTTTGCCCCGCAAACTCACACAGATACGAGTCCATCATTTGTCGGTGAGTGCCTCCCTGACGTTTTTTTTCATTTTTAGACCATGCTATGCACTCTCAATCATTTGAGTGCGTGCACCTGTTGCAGGGTCTACCAAGCTTTCACCGTGATTAACAGGGAGGTATTTGAAATTATACCCTTGGTTAGGTTAGTTACAATTAACGAATAATATCTTCACAAAATGGTCATAATTTTCGTGTTCTTCACACCAAAATACAAAATTTGGCGAAAAGAAAACATGAAAATTTGAAAGGACTCAAAACTCTAAAGATCTGCAAATACACAACCCACTATAAGATTGTTCATGAATTTTTCAAACATCTTAAAATAGAAGAAAAATGCAAGATTCGTAATGTACGGCGATTTACATGCTGAATTAAAATAGAATTTTTAGCTACTTCTATCTTACAGTTACAAAAATTTTAAAATGCGCCGTCAACTTTATTTGGTTTGATTTTTGTTAGACTCACATACGTTAAGAAATGAAAATTGGGTCAAACTATATAAATTTTAGTTGTAAAAGTATAATCATTTTATGTCGCACTGTGTTTTTACTGTGTTCAACTATTCATGCTACATAGCTTTCACTCACTGACCGTACGTGACTCATTGGGAGTTAAAAGTAGTAAATTCGGTTAATGGCCCTGATTAAACGCTGTAATTCAACAGTTAGCTAACTAATTTACTAGGTATGAATAGGCTCTTTTTTTGATTACTAGTGTGCACGGCCCACCAAAAAATGACGGGGTTCAATACCTTTCGTGAACAAATTTTCCAGACGTGGATGACTAACAAACATTTCTCTTAACAGTACCCGTGATAAAAAATATTGTTGTACTTGGGCACTGGTGAAACTCGAATCACAGATACGGTCATTATGGCTACATTTATGAGCGTGACAGAAATGTAAGAAGCAAACTCCAAACAAATAAACCAAGGGTATTTTTAGTGAGTAGCAGGACTCGTGGAAATTCTATGGACAATGTCATCGTTAAGCTAGGTGGACCTGTGAAAAAATTCCGTCAACATTACTCAACCTTTCCTGTCCTGTCTTAACCTATGCTAACCGAAGCTATCATGATGAAATATCAAACATATCAATGCATATAAGGGCCATCTTTCAACGCTACACTGAGATATTCGGTATCCATGATACCACACACTCAGACATCCTTTGTTTCTTAAGAAGAGGACACCAAACAAATACATAAATAAATATATAAATAAACACGAGTATTATTAGGTAAGATACTTTTACTTTCACGATTTATGACTTTCATTTTCATGATAAAATACGTATTATTGGAAAGTATCGGTAAAGTATCAGCCGAATTTTGCCGATTCCGATACCACTAAAAATGACCGAGACTGCCGATACCGAGACATCGGTACATCACTAAAAGAAAGGTTACAATGTTTGATTTCTTTCTTGAGTAGTTAGGTTGTCTGAGAAATTGAGCACATGCTTATCTAAGTTAGCTGGAAGCAGCTAGAATAACTTCATTACAAGCTAACTAAACTGTTCAATTTCTATAGACTGAGTTTTTTTAATAACTATAAAACCTAATTAGATGTCATATTGAGTAAAAGTTACTTCTGTTTGTCATAGTTTTTTGTTTTTTCACTTAATGAACACCTTAGATTCATCAAGATGCTCTTAAAACTGATGAAGTCCTTTGTGGAAGCCAGAGCTATTGAAATTAATGTTCTATTTATAATTTTATTTCAAATATATTCATCACAAATTCTTCATTGTAATTTTGATCTTTCCTTCACAGGAAAGTGGAAAATCCGAGTTTGAAGACTTCAGCCACTCTTGCCATCTGTGAAGGAATTCAGCTTGCTTCTGAAGAGGTGAACAGGTACAAAAATGTGTTTGCTGTCCAGGTTCTGTTAAGTGAAGTGTTTCGCTTTGTTCTCAAGTGGGAGTGCAAGGACATGGTATGCTCTCAGTCTTATGCTGAGTATCTTGAACAGGAAAATCAAAAAGTATCAAATGTGCAATGCGGAGTGTGGAAAAAGTTGATGAAGAACAAGCTGTCTATGAAGAGCCTTTCTAAGGATTTGTCAACATTTGATGTCACACTACTCTTTGAGGTTTTGTTAGCATTGTTTACATTCAGATCTGAGCAGAGAAAGGCTTGTGGAGCTATTGAGAGGAATGATATTAAGCTATTAGAACTCCTAAGAAGTGCTAAGAATTGTAGAAATGTGGTCATGCATCAAGTAGCAGACTCATCGATGAATCCTATTTTGTTTGATGAAATAGTTAGAGCAATGCATGAAATAATTTATGAAGCTGGAATTGTTTACAACATCAGCAAAAGTGAAACTGATAATCTAAAAACTCAGCTGAACACCATGTTGGAAGATGTCCAAACAAAAGAAGAAAAAGAGAATGCTTACTGCCTCTTCAGCTTGTTGACATACGGCTTCAAATATGCTAAGCTATTCTGGAAGAACAGGCTGTCTGAAGAAACCCTTCTTTTTAGTGATGATACAGTAAATCGTGCTGAAGTTTTCTTCAACACGGATCTTATGGTGAGAAAAGTTAATGCGAGGCCAGATGATGTTATTCTTTGCAGCGACCTCTTGGACAGTGATAAAAAGTTTGTGATTGTGAGTGGTGTTGCTGGATCAGGGAAAACAACATTACTGAAAAATATGATTCTGCAGTTTTATGGTCTCTCATCTTTGGATATGGATGCAATAAAAGAGTTCCATGTGCTTGTTCACCATGAGTGTAGAAGGAGGACAATTGAGAACCTGTGTCAGCTAATTGAACAGAACTTTGAAAAAGTGTGTTGTAAAATTAATTCAAATCAAGTATTGAAAGGAATTGCTAGCTTAAAGACTTTATTTTTAGTAGATGGCTACGATGAAGCCCACTCATATTTTACTGAGATTCTGGAGCAACTGATCAACAAAATGAGAAATTCTGATTATCAAGTGGTCATCACAACTCGACCAAATGCTGCATCTGAGTTGAAGACAATTTTGAAGTATGAGGAAGTAGATTATCAAGAGTTTGAAATTGCAGAAATTTCACAATTTGATGATCAAAAAAGCTTCTTGAAGAAGTATGAAAATGCATTGAAAACACCCACTCATTCAGTAGGTATTGTTGACAGTTTCTCATCTTTGGACCAAAGCATTAGAGACCTTTTTGTGCATCCAATTTATCTGGTGCTCTTCTGTCATCTAGTAAGTCATTTCCCAGACAGAATTGCACACTGGCAGTCTCACAGTGAAGTAGCTCAAGATATATTTTATCTCTACAAAACTCTGATTGAATCTAAACTGGCTACGCACAATATTCCTAATAAAGATGGTTTGATTGATGATTTTTTCAAAGTGGTTGGTAATTTATCTCTCAAAAGCATTCCTCGAAATGAAATAGTTTTCACAGAGGAACAATATTGTTACTTCAAAAAGCTTTGTCGAAAGACACTAAAAGACTATCATGCATTAGACAAGCTGGACTCGAATGCTGTGCTGGGAGTTGTCATGAAGATGAAGAGACCTCTGTCTAAGAAAGCTTGTTGCTCATACTCTTTTCATCACACAAGTGTTCAGGAACTGTTTGCTTCCAAACCTCTCACTGAAGAGCTACGAAGTGGAGTGGGCAGCTTAAAGCAGATTCTTCTAACTGTAACTCGTGAACTACGAAAGTAAGTTCTGCCTATTTTTTAAAATTAACCTAATGAATTCTTTTCATAATTTTCTGAAGATCCTGAAAATTTTTACAGGACTAAATCATCGATTTATTCATTTTAGTATAGATTGTGTTTTATAGCTATCAGTATTGATCAAAATGAAGTGAGTGTACCTGGTAAGGGAAATAAGGTTAAGTTCAAATGTGCGTGCTGTAATAAATTCATGTTGAGAAAATTAATTTTTGATTAATTGCAAGTAAAATGTTAGTAGACTGGTCTATATTTGAAATATTTTTTTTGTGTTTGATAGATGATTTGAAATGACACGTAATTTTTCAAGTTATCGAACAAATAGAAAGTGTTTGTCACATTATTTTGTTGTCTTGTAGCACTTTTATTCCTAATTTTTTCTCGACTTGGAGATGTAAGCTGTAGGAGTTTACTTCTTTCATGAGGACCTAATCTTTTGAAAAGCTTAATGCCAAAATTTATGCAGCACTTTGTACCTATTATTTTTGGAGCACTTTTTGATCTTGAGATATTATTTATAACTGATCATATTTCCTCTGTGTATCAGACCAGGCAGATGTCAGGACTGTGAGGTAAGAAAGTCACGAATTTTTTCTTTGTTTCACTGAACAAATTGGTTGAAGTAGTACATTTGCCTTGTGAGGAGACAACTATGTCTCTGCCTCCTTTTTCATCCTTTGGTCTGTTTTTTTTTGTAGAAATTCTGTTCACACACTTTTCCATCCTTGTGTTGCTGCATTGCTCTTCAAACAACCTACTGCGCAACAAGCAAATATTTCATTACATATTATTTTTTTTATTGTGGTCACAATAGAGGTTTGTTAACTATGTGGTTTACCCTGCTTCGTATAGACTGAGTGGTAATTAGTGTAGGCATTGTGTCATATTCTCTTTTTCTTCTCCGCTGTCATTTCCTTTGATTGTCGTGACTTAAGGTCACAATTCTTTTATTTTTCTAATGAGGATTAAAGGAGACTTTTCAACGTCCACAGAATAATTATTAATTATCAGTCAATTTATATGGTAGCGTGCCACTAACAACTTCGATAACTAATCTCCATCCTTAATGGGAAATTAACGATGCAGGAAACATTTGAATTATTTATTCCCTACAAAGAATACAAAATTACTAACACGTTGAATGAATCTAGCGCACCTATTACATTAAATGAATCTAGCGCACTTATTACATTTTGAGTTAATAAACAAATATACGCTTAAGGCGTGGCGTTGATATAAACCTATGCACAGGAGAAATAGTTATGAATTGCTTCGAGGGAAAATGCACTAATTGGAACTCATCTTATGTCGGATTCCAGGAAGGTGTGCTATGGGCTTTGTGACTGCTTTAATTTACGTTGGTAGTAACACTTAGTTTACACTCGTTATTTGCGAAACATCAAGATAGGACGAAGTCCGGCCCCGCAGGGCGGACTGAATGAGAAGCACCTCTTTACTCAGTCACAGCCCGAAGCTTAATGCCCCTTCCGCTCCCTCCAAGAGCGGGCAAACTCTCACGCATGGCTTTGCACGATATTTGAAGTGTAATCTGATTAATTTCCACAAATAAGCGGTTACGTGTGACTCGAGCGTATTGAATTATATTCGAAAAGAGAAACATTAATTCTCGCTAACTATAGAAGCAATGGAATTGACATAAAGCTGTTAAATAATGACATAAAACATAAATATAATTATATCAGAACCCTTCTTGGTGTCGACGTTAGGCATCTCCTTTGGCCAGTTGACGCCCTTCTTCTTCTCCTCGTTCTTCAAGTCGGTGTGAAGTCAGCGAGAAGGTAGAAGCAAGAGGTGATAACGTCTAGCGTGCTTACGACACTCCTCACGGCTGATTTGAACACATCATAAATATGGAGCGTCCTCCATTAAATGACAGTGTCTCATGCGTCGTGGTTATTACATAGCGTTTCCCAGGCCTTAGGTCTAACTAGACTATGACACTTTCATGTATCATTGAAATTGCATATACAGCCCTTAATGATGCAAGTCTAATCACATGAGACATTTTAAGTTGGATGATTTTCTTCCTATAACTTACTTATTGGTGAAAAATTTAAGTTTCTGTAGTGTATATAACATTTTTGAGGAAAAAATACATCCAGTGAGCGTTCAGTGGTAACCATTTTTACTTTCATGACAAATCCTGCATTGTGAGCTTCAATGTGTCTACCACCTTCAATATGCGAGAACTTTTCTTGGTGGTGCACTCATTCCTGAGTATTTCATGTACGCAACTCTGTTCACCCTCTAAAACGCTCAAAATTTCAGTGTTTTACCCAAATGTGAGACATTTCCGTTGGATGATTTTATAAAATGAAAAAAAAAATTGTTAGCCCCTTTTACATGGTTAACAGTGAGCAGAAATTTATGACTGATCTGCTTCCTTAAATTGATATAACTGAAGAATTAGTTTTTGCTAGCATTATAGAACATGAACCTCTCTTGGGGATACAATTATTAAAGTTATGGAAATTAGCACTCCCAGGGGGAAAA
The DNA here is from genome assembly GCA_014220935.1 of Platorchestia sp. MABIK. Classification (NCBI taxonomy): domain Eukaryota; kingdom Metazoa; phylum Arthropoda; class Malacostraca; order Amphipoda; family Talitridae; genus Platorchestia; species Platorchestia sp. MABIK. The sequence goes on along the minus strand of JACJUY010003986.1, from coordinate 66,728 downwards.
ATGTTAGGTCATGAGCTGAAGGTTAGGTAGATCTTTTCTTTGTCAATATAGGACAAGTTATTTGTTTTGTTATGATCCATCCTTTTTCTGAGATTACTGCTGTTGTTTTTGAGCAATGATTCCTTTCATTCTCATCAGCTATTTAGTGTAATGAACATGTCAATTTTGGTGTTTCTATGTACAGGGTGCAATTGCACATTTTTTTCAATAGATTTTGTATACCTTAAAATCCATACTGCATGGTGCCCTTTTTTTTCTTTTTTTGGGAACACGTTTATTGTGTTCAGGAAGGCTTGAACTTATTTTAACTTTATGTAATCTACTTCTTACTTTATTTTACATTTTTTTCCCTCATTGGAGCATTTCAGTTCAAAAAAGAAAGTTTATTAGGCTTTAAAAACATTTATGGTTGAAGATTCCAATATATTTTATGCAGAATAGTTAACCTTGGTTATTTTTAATTTGAGTGATATATCTCTGCAATATACAATATTATACCAAATACTTCCTTTGAGTAATAAAATTTGTTTTGCATAACATTCAGATAATGCATCATTTTGAGACAATTTAGCTTCAATTTTTAAGTGATGAATACATTCTTGCTTTTTAGTGAAATGAAGGTTTTCATATAAAATCACGAGAGTATTGTGTAGTTTTCTGGACTGGGTATGCCTTGTTTTTAAGTTGGACAATAATGCATTGGATTGTCTGTGGTACAGATTACTTGGAGTGCTGAGCTTTGTGTTCATGGAATTGAGCCACATCTCGGAGAGAGAACTGTTCCAGTCATGCTGGCAGGACCTGAAAGAGACCGTAACAGCAGCTGGGGCTGATAGCAAGTTCTGGCAACAGCTCACGCTTAGCTGTCCAGGAGTGCAGCAAATTGCAGAACATGCTGCTTCCCACTCTGTTAATGAAATGGACATCTGGACCATTGCTTCAAGTGAGTTGCTGTACATATAAGAAATAAGTGTCCCATGGTATATGACTTTATCAGGTAGCATCGAGAAGAATTTTCTAAAAATCTCCATTTCCAAATTCTAATATGGGCTTGGAAGAGATGTGATATACTCTATGAACCTGTATGTTCATAAACATTACCCATACACGGATTACCTGTACGACATTGCATGGTGAACATGCCTTCTCAACAAAAATGACGCCTCAATGCACGAATGCGGTTTGGTGTGAATTTTTTTATTTGGGCTTCTAATGATTTTTTCTACATGCTTTTATCATTTTTGTTAAATTTCATGTACTACGGCTGTTGTGATTGATAACACATCATGAAATTAGTAAATGGTTTCTAATTGCTACTTCTCTTAGATTAATGTACAATGCATAACTGCGTTTTTTCCCAGTTTCAGATCATTTTGTCCCAAAATAATAGGAAACAATTGTTTTTACTGTTAGCAGTGTGAACATTAAAAGCTCAGTAAAATTTTGATGGATGCCAAAACTGTTTGAGCCTTAACTTCTCTAATCTGAAATTTTTTTTCCCGTTGGTTACCTCGGAAGCATTGCAAATTGAAATATTTGCAGTAGAAGAGGAAACGGTAGTGAAAACCCTTATCCATTCACTGTTATTTAATGCAGAGTGAGGTATACTCTCTGTCGATACCGTCGTGCGGGTCGACATGTGGGTTCGAAGAAAGGGGCTGTCTTATGTGCAGCTACTTTTCCGGAGCACTGACTTTTCCGCACAACTGCCCTCCTGAGGTTTGTGAGAGTGCCGCCTACGCCGTAATCAGTCCATTAGAGCTATAGAAAAGAAATATCTCTTTATGCTGAACTCGGCGGCCCGTTAGGAGGCCGTACAACTGTCTACGCCGTGTGGTTCCGCTAGGGCTGTTCAGAGTAATCCCTGATGCCGAACTACGACAGTTGTCTTCCTTTGCGACAAAACTATTTGGTATAGTTTGTCCTTCTAAGGCGGCCCCTGAAACCCCTTTTAAGCGTAGTGTCTCTTTGGGTAAGGCCTATGTAAAAAGAAGAAAGAAACCTCTTTTGACCTTAGAATATGAGTTCTCTATTGATGAATCTCTACAAAGCTTCTAATACACGGATACATTTGAGTAAAGACAGTGATCTATTTTCTTTTGTACAAATAGCGTCTACAAACATGAGCAATTGCATAATACAGCAAATACATGTAAAATATTTGTAATATTGGGCTAAGTCATCAAACTAATGTTAGGATGTCGAAATAAAATACAAATGAAAACTTAAGGGCTAACTAAACTAAATGCATGCATGAACCAATAGCGCAGACACAAACCAATAGCGTAGGTGGGAGTAACTCATCTATTTTTCATTACCCCACGGGCAAAATACTTGAAAGAAAACATTGGAACTCATTTTCCTGTCTACTGTTGAAAAATGAATTCGACGACCAAATGCGTTGCCTGACGCTCTCGATGTCTCGGGTTCGCACAGCCAGAAATTTTTTATCATTAACCCCATAATAACCGAAAGCCGATAGATGAATTTCAAGGGATGAAAATTTGTATTGTTTAAATACATCTATGATGTCTTGAAGAATTTTTGTTTTTGAAGAATATTGGGTTTCTGAATTTACTAATTACTCCCAAACAATGTTTGTCTCGTAGCCAGTATTTGTCTGTTGATCGATATTTGGTTATTTAAAAATGTTGTGAAATGATATTGGCATGGCTAAATAAAATTTCATGTGAATACCTGTTTGTAAGACATTAGAAGCTTTGACATTGTGCCACGGCCTTGCATTCTCCAGGTCGTGACACAGACGTGGCTGCAAGGATGCTACCGTACGGCCAGCCCTCCACTCTGTCAGTGTGCCTGCCTGTGGAAAATGAGGTTCCTTGCTCGTGGTCGGATGTCACTCGCCTTTTCACGAAACGCTTGGAACTGCATCTTAGGAACAAGTTCAGCCCATTCGACCCTTGTGATGGGCTGCTCACTCCTCTACTCGGTGCTGGGTGGGTTCAAGATTGCTTGAAGATTCTTGTTGAAGACTCCTAATTTTTTCTTCGGGGTTTGGGATGAGCTGAGCATTTCTTTTCTAAATGCAAAAGGCATAGATTGATTGTTAATTACTCATTTTTCAACGTTGGTGAAATGAAATGTTGAATGTTAATTTTCTGATTTTTAAATTTCAGTGATTTCCACAAAACGACCGACACACAGGGGACTTTGTGCCTACCCAAAATACCACACATAGCACACACCTAACAATACCTACACCAATAATATTTCACTTCAATAATATTCCAGCTTGAACCTATCTTTGCATAATATTCGTTACATATGCAGGTGCGAGCTACTTGTGTTTGAGGGCTCCATCGAGTCACCTGCTAGTGTGAGTGCGCTGGCCAGCATCGCCAGGGCGACTACCAACTTCGTTATCTTGATGGAAACGCCGGTGGATTTGGGACAGCTCCAAGATAAGCACTGCGAACTCTGTAAGTAAATGACAATTCCAAATCGATACTGATTAGCATCTCTTTAAGGTCCTGGCAAGCTAGCGCTCCCCAGTTTTAACCTTAGCTACCTACCTGTTAATCGGGTGCACGTTGTGCAATGAGGGCTGCTGTGAGATCATATTTGTAGTCAGCTAAACCTTGTCCTTCGTTTTTAACTTCTCGTTTACACCATCAAATAAGCTCCCTTTAATATTTATGTGCGTTTGTTGAGATTATATTTTTCTGATTGTTTTGGAAGGGGCACTACGGAGCGTTTCGAAATGTTATCCTTATCTATGTCTTGAAGAATGTGCAACTTAATAACTCTAGCACAGTATGCTTTACTTAATTAAGGAGACTCTTGTGGAGTGCTATGGGAGGTGTTTCCTTTGAATTTTTCTTCTCTTTTTCTTGTGGGGAGGCCGACACACAAATAACTTGCACTGATATCTTGTTTTATTCTCGGCCATTTTCTCCATGCTGCATCTCATTGTAAGTCTTCTGCTACTTTTGAAACTCTCGTTAACCAGGCGTTGAATGAAACTTTTCACTATAATTATCTGTAGAAGGAATTTCGATCCTAATTAAATGGTCAAAACATGGAATTTACATCTTCAGAAGACTTTATATATTTTCATACTCCATGTTTAAATTGGTTTTGCTTTTTCATTTCAAAATTGTATCCAATGCAATGGTGCATTTAAAATGATGTCTTTTGAATCATTAATTATGCAATTTGAACTTAAAATCATGTCATTTCCCATGACGAAATTTTTTATTTGTTCTTTAGTAGCAAGGTTTACAGACTTCTTTTGACCAAATAGTGTACCAATTTGTACTGCTATTCCAGGGGTAACTGTTAGAGCGTCCATGGTAACTGACAGCTGTGCCCTGCCTGTGTCCTCGCAATTGAGACTGAGGGTGGAAGACTTAAGTTCTGGCAACGAAGAAGCGCTCTCGAGCGCTGTATTGGCGCTGGCTCCTGCAGACAAAAGGTGTTGTGCGAGGTCAAAACTAGTACCTTCAGAGTGATGTTGTTTCTCAGAGAACATAGGACAAGCGATGGGTGCAGGTTAGTTAAGTTGGTCTATCTCATTCGATGGGGGGACTGGCTCCCCCACTCCCCCAGAGAGGATACTTCTAGGTTTCCTCCATTTATGTATGGTCCTTGAGTACTTCTATCTTTCGTGCCTACTCAGCTTCTTTCATTTTACAAGCCTTCTTTGCTGTTTTTTTGTCTTAAGCCCCGTACACACCTTGCAACTTCTCGTGCTTCATGCCGCATTGACGAGTTGCCCAGAGCTCTCTGACCGCTCGGCAGCATGATGCCGCGTCAAGAACAGAAAGTTCAGCTAGACCAATTGCTGTTGCAGGCGCACAGGCATTGAGCGCGATTATAGTCTCGCTGACGCGCTCTGCAATGAGCAGAGCGCAGCTGCTTTGCACAGCACATTGTCGTCAAACATCCTCCTCTCAAAGCGTATCGGCAACTGATTGCGGCAGCACAGCGTGCTCATCTACAAGCCGGTCTGTACAGCAGCGGTTGTTCTGTGACGGCACTACGGCGACAATTCGAATTGACGTAATGCAAGGTGTGTACTGGGCTTTGGTCTCCTCTCCTAATTGGCCGTGTAATGCGCAGTACAATCTGTGCGGAAACACACCTTGTGCATAAATCCTTCGTTTTCTACAGTTCATCCTAAGTGGTCTTTTCTCTTCGTTTTCTTTAAATCACTTTTATTGTTGCCAAGGAAACTTGAATTAATATGAACGTGATACTGCAGTGACTGGCGTATTACTCAAGACCACTATGGGTTATAGGATGGTGAACCGTGTTGAGTTATGGATATAAAGTATGCTTCGAAATGAAGTTAATTCATAAACGTTTCTGCAGTGTTACCGCACACGTTGTGACAAGTTCAGATTAATTTAACCTAAGCTTTAGTCTCTGCAAATGTTCAAACAATATTTTATTCATTATGGAAGTGATTATGCAAGGATTCTTTTTTATGCGTCGAATTTCGTGTGGGCAAAGTTATAATTAGTGTTTTTGCACCGTGAAGTTGTGCGATTATTATTCCAGTTCGTAATAAATTTTCAAAGTATGTGTTCCTTTTCGAGTAATTTAACAAATGCTACTTGTCCAGATTTAGAAAAAGTGAACAGGCTTTCAGAAGTAGTCATTGTTATGGTTGCATGATATCTTGCATTTTTAAGTCCTCACTTTGTCCAAATCCCTCCAGAGAAGAACAAATATTGCGTCTATGGGAATTGGTGCTCCCATGGGGGAAGCGGGATATCCTGAGCTGATAATTAGGTAGACCTTCCATTTCTTGAAATAAAATAGGTATTTTGTTTTCTTGCAGACCAGGTTTTTTTTATTTACTGCTGTGTTGTTTTATCAGCACGTTCTACTTTTTGCTTCAACATTCATCTTTTTTCATAAACTACTTTCACAATTGTTTCTATATGCATGGGTGTAATGACTTTGCTAAGAAACAGCCAAAGTCATTCCGCCAAGGGAAGGACAGCTGAGGAATGTAGCCCCAGCCTATGTTGGGCTCTACAATATCGATCTGCCGAGCCCAGACGTAAACAAAAAAGATCGCTTATCAGCACGAAATTCCACAAGCCTGGCATTACAACGGCAAAGCAACACCCAACGACGAGACGTTACCCTCATATGAAGCAGCAGCCGAACGATGCCGAACGCTAGTTTAGACATTTCTATAGGCGTTTGCGAATCATATTCCATAATGTAGTAGATTGTTTCGACCGATGGCTGCGGCAGCCTTACGATAACGGCTACTATTTAAGCTTGTACTAACTGTTGGAGAGCATTCATTCTGGTACGAGAGTTTGTCTCATAAGGGTCTTTTCAGTGCCACCTTTTGACTTGTTAAATTTGAACTCAGCCGGCACTCTGAGTTAGTCTGCATTATTCCTGTATTATTTAATAAATCCGACAAATTCAATTTAGCGTAAACACGAGACCCCAATTTCATCCCCGCCAACACTGCTTCCTCCAAGGTCGGGTAATATTTGTTGTTACTTTCTCATCATGTGTTTGCGAGTCCTCATGAATCCCTTGTCACAAATGTCATCATTCACCTCTTACTAAATGTGCTGGCCATGCAAACCCTTGTTTTTCCTCAGTCCAAATCCGCTGAAAACTGACGATTTGAAGGTCAACCTTGAAAATGACCAATAAAATAGGACAAACAGAATATTTTGAATAAAAAAAGAAACGACGATCATTGCTATGTATTGCATCGGTGAAATCAAAATATACAATCATAATAATGGGGGTCTTGTGTCGGAACCCACCTTGAGCATAGATTCCCCGTTGCCTCATCTTGAAAACCCGGGCGTGAAAGTTATTTTGGCTTACTGAAACAGGGCTGAATTTGATCGAACAGAAGGGCGTAGAAGCCACTCCAATTTTTGTTACCAGTCTACTGATCTATGGAAGCGCGAACATGAATTGTTATTGATGTTTTCGTGCTCGGCCAGGTTCCACAAGCTTGAGGCTCGCCAGTGTGACTTGACAGACGTAGAGCTGATGGAAGCACTCACCAGACTGCACCGTGAAGGCTGTAGAACTCCTCGCTACAGCGGTGTGAGCCGCGTTCACAAGATTGGGTGAGCCTCTGCTCCTCCACGTTAGTTTGAAGAGTCCAGGGAAGTATTTTTTAGCATGACATCGTTTATGATGTTCTAGTAACGTGGAGGACTTTTGAATGAAATATCAGGAAGCATACACATTTTTCATTTCAATGTGAAGTTATGGCGCACCCACTCATATTGAAAGCCCTTGTTTTTCATTAGTTTTCTCGATTGAGGTTACGTGTGATTGAAAAGCAAGGTTACCGCCTGTTAGCATCGACGAGAAGCGCTGTATGTGCGCTGTATGTGAAGCGCTTTACCGTTAGGACTGTAAAAAAGTGAACACAATTTCAAATGCTAAAAATTTGAGATTAAGATACTTCAGTTTCATTTGTTGCAATACGCACAGAGATATGTATCTTGGCTATAAAGCTTTAAGCCTAAGTATAAATAAGGTCAAAGTATCTTCACTTCACGGTCGGTATCTTCACCCACTGTAAAGTTATTAACATTTAAAGATGGGCTTACCTTTTTATGGTCCGTACTATATAGATCATTGATAAAAAACATCAACTCTTGAATGACGGGTCCGATTCAAACTACAATTTATAATAATATTTTACAAATTGTCACCAGGGACCATGACTACTTGTTGATTCTCACTGAAATGGGTCCTCAATCGCGTGGTGCTCCATCGTCATCTCCCAATCGACCTTTTCTAATCCCAGTCGGTGATGGTTCTGTACTACGACCTTCGCAACCTAATTGGCTGCCATTACCAAGTGTTATTTATTCTAAAGGATCTCCGCTCAACCCGTACGTTTGATTCATGAACCTTATATCGTTGTTGTCTGCAAAATAAGAAGCCGTTGAGTTATTATTTCTGTGAAGTTCTGTACAATGCGAGAAGCATTTTATGAGCTGAGTATTCCTATCATTCAGTCAATAACTTAATAAATTTTAGATAGGAAATGACTAAGAAATTTCTTGAATGGGAAAATAAGGTATTTTTGCTGGGGTTCTAAATTATAAAAGGCAGCACATTTTCTTGTTTTTGGGAAGAACCTTGTTTATTTCACGATAAGTTGTATTGGCGTCTCAATAATCTTTAATGTTGTATTGATAAATGTAAATGTTTTAACCATGAAACGTTGTGAACTAACGGGAAATATCACGAAATCAAAGATAAAAATGTTGGGCTCCGATTTCCTGTTTTTTTGTTTCGAAAACGATTATCTTCAATGGAAACCTGTATGTAAATTTATCGGGAATGCTAAAAAAATTGCAAGTGGAGTGTCAAGCATTGAAAGTAAACTAAAGTCATACCGCCTAATTTCTGGATTTATCATGAAGCGTTCCATCATATGTTGATGCTGTTGATTTTGGTTTCAATGTTAGAAACTTGTCTCACTGAGAGTTTTTTTTTGCAGACGTTATGAGGCCAAATTTGGATTTTCTGCCGCAACTATCGCTTCTGTTCAAAGGGAACACCTTCATCATGTCGAGATGCTTAAGATTAAGACCATGTTGATCAGCCAGGAAGTCTTGCCTCATGTTATGCGCTTCATCTTAGCGTGGGAATGCCCTGACAAGAGACCTGAGGAGACCTACAAGATGTACATCGAGAGGAGAAACGGCGGTCCTCTCAGTAGAGGTCAATGGAGACGAATGGGATACTGGTCAGATGCTCTGCAGCGCGAAAGGAAATCCGATAATTTTGAAATCCTTGTTCTTTATTCTCTCCTTTCCTTTTTGTTTGAAATGAACATTGCGCAGGATGTGAAGAAGAAAAACTTGAAGACTCTTCTCAATACCGCCAAAATTTTTAGAAATGAAGTCATGCACAATGCAGGGGCATTCATGCGTTGTACAAATCGCGATGTTCAATTGCTTGTTTTTGACCTCCTTGAGGAGGCTGCTCTGGTCTATACACTCTCTTCGGACGAGAAAGTACAATCTATTAGAAACGTAAAATCTCGATTGATGAAACTCGATTACGAGCATTTCAAACATGAAAGAAAGATGAAAAGGCTTACTATAAAATCGTTGGTGGAAGAAGGCAGGAAAGGATCTCTCCAGCCATCCCTCATCGAGCAACACAAACCCGTATATGTCTTTCCTGAAATCTCTCCTCATAAGCTATTAGAAAACGACAAGAAAGTTGTCATTGTGATTGGGGATGCGGGTTCAGGCAAGTCTACGCTTCTCGAGATCGTTAAATCTCAGTTCTTAGAGCCTGGAGCGTCTGCTGTTGCTCCCTGGAAGAACCTGGACATTGTTGTATATTGTGCCTGTCGCAACAGTGCCAGCAGCTTTGCTGAGGTCATGAAGCAAAACTTCCCGAATTTCTGCGAAACAGTTGGGGCTGCGACGGTTGAGAGACGCTTACTCAAACTCAGGACGTTGTTCTTAATCGACGGATATGATGAAGCCAGTTCACAGTTTAGTGTCGTGTTGGAAGAGCTGTTCTACAAGGTAAAAAATTCAGAGAGTAAGATGATCATCACAACTCGCCCATGTGCGTCTAGTTCTCTGAGACTGTACTTCAATAAGGAGGACTTATCATTTCAAGAGTTCCAACTTATTCCATTTTTCGCTTATTCCAGCGCTGACCAAAAGGAGTTCCCCCAAAAGCATGAGAAATCATCGTCCTCGGCCAAGTCTCCTGGAAAAGACCTAGAGAATTTTTCTAGACTGGATAACAAAGTTCAAGAGCTTTTGAGAAAACCTCTCTTTTTGGTTTCGTTCTTACATATTTGCGAGAGTTTCCCCGAAAGAGATCGTCAGTGTTCAACAGTGTTCAATTTCATTGACGTGTGCCACTACACATACTTGAAGTTAATCTTGCAGGAGACTTCAGACCTCCAGCTTGACATCCTACAAAAGTTACTTGTTGAACAATCCTTCGCTGCCATGAGCGACTTGGCATTGTCTCTTTGTGCTGAGAAAAAGCTTTTATTTGACTACCAGGAGTTAATACAACTTTTTGTGCGACACAGCTCTCGCAAAGAACGCTTTGGAAGTCTATCATATCTCCCTGTCGGTGGGGAAGAGGTGGTCAAGTCCTTTTTATCCAACGTGACTGTTATGAGAAATGATTGCAGCAAATATGATATCCGAATCTGCTACAGTTTTCGTCATAGCGCGTTCCTTCACTTTTACGCCGCAAGAGCTGTGGTGACAGCGCTCGGCAAATCTCAATTGCCTTCACTGGCCGAAGTTCTCAAGATGTAAGTTCGTAGTCTATAATAATCGAGGTCTATAATGATGCGTTGTTCACGCATGAAGGTTCATGCACTCGGAGAAAGCCACATCACCCCTATACTGTGCCGCGTGTCGTATGGTTTTTGGGAATACTATAAGTTGAAGAAGTTCGATTTTGAGTGCTGCATAGAGTGAAATATCCCAGTTCTTTAATACTCTCGTTGTTTAGCTCTGTTATCAAGTTTTGAAAACGTTCACCTGCACGATGGACTCATTCAAAATAATATTCAGCCTTACCTTTTCCTTCGCTTGCCGCTCTTTTAGACTGTCATAAATTCTGCTTAACTTACGCTAAATTTACCTTGCTCGCTTAGCTTGGTAATGAATTTTTGTGAAGGAAAACTTAGCGCGAGAAATTTGTCATTTCAGAATTTACTTCATCTATGTTCGTGATCTCAATTTCTGCGCTCAATTTTTCGTTTGCTTTATATTCCCTACATCCCACTCAGGGGGATGCAACTGTTGTATCTATGGGAATTAGCGCTCCCAGAGGAACTATGTGAGGGCCCGATCTAAAGGTTAGGTAGGCATTCTTTTTGATGAAATAGAATAGGTTTTTGTTTTGTTAATATGCTTCGTTTTTTTGTTCAAAGTTCTCATGAAATCTAATTGGTTGTATGGGGCGGGGCCATCGTTATTCGATGTATCGTAATTTCGGGATTAATTTAAATTTTTGCAGTACCTCCGAAGTGAAATAATTTTCTGGTTTCATTTCTTAGATATTTAATCCGGCTTTTCCGATGCATCCTTAGACGATACATAAATTTCTTTGAACATTTTTCATTACCAGAAAAATGGGTACATTATGCATCAGCATCAGGGGCTTCTTCAATTTTGAACCAATTTATCATCACTACGAGTGATAACGATGAGAATCCACTTATTAACTTTGATCACTCACTCCACTGTAGAATGCCGAGGTTTTATTTTTTGAACGCTCTGCATTAACTTGAAACGTAACTATCAAAGTTTACCCAAAAGTAGTTAGGGGTTGATCTTCCTTGTGCAGTTTTATTTTACTTGATACTGCACCGCTAAGGTCAGGTGCTTAAAGCGTCATTTTCTCTATGTCGTATCCTTCACTTGAAAATTACCTATGTTTCCTACATTTTTTTTAACTAGCAACCGCGGTAAACATGATAAAATCTTATGTGCTCACGTGCAACATTTTAGTAGGTTTAATTTCCCTTCAGGGGTTACAATTATGGTATCTATGAGAATTAGCGCTCCAAAGGGAAAATGTGAGCTCCTGAGTAGCGGGTTGGGTAAGCTTTCCTTTTATTGGAATAGAGAAGGTTTTTATTTTGTAACGATTTTTTTTATTTTGTGACCCCTCAGGGGGATACAACTATTGAATCTATGGGAATTAACACTCCCAGGGGGAAAATGTAAGGGCCCGAGCTGAGAGTTAGATAGGCCTTTTTTTGTTGAAATTAAATGTTCTTTTTTGCTATGTTGAGGACAATCTTTTTTTGGTTCACTACTGTCCTGTTTTTCAGTACCTACTACTTTCTTCTTCATCTGTTATCTTATTTCATCAACTTCTTTCTCAAGTTACTGTTTCTATGCCTCTTCTACATAGATTTCTCATTCTCTTATCTCCATAACAAATGGTGCCTTCCTCCTTCCTCTCTTCGATACGCTTTTTTATGTAGCGGTTAGGGAAGCTTTAACTAACTTATAATCTTATAATCTGATCTTTTATTTTGTGAAGCCCTGTCCAGTAATTTAGCACCCACTAGTTTTTTTTATCAACTAATATTTTAGTTTAAATATTTGTTTCTCAACCAAATCTTTGTATCTTGTGTGGGAGCACACCTTGCGCACAGATTCCTAATTTCCTAAACATACTAAATGGCACCTCTATCCCTAATTCCTTTTTTTGGAGCTATTTTGTGTTTAGGGAAGCATTAACAAGCTTATCTAATCTAATCTAAACTAACCTCAAGTAAGTGTAACCAAAAGCAGTGTAAAAACGAAGGGAATTTTTTGGGCAGGAGTGAACTGGGGGAAGACGACAGTCTTCAGGGACGTTCGGCCCTCACCCGCAGGTCAGCTGTGTGTTGTGCTTCACATCTGTTTGTGTTTGGGGAGGCAATAGGGGGTCAACCCAGGCAAACCCAGGCCCCTGTCGGTCAGATTAGTCATTTTTGTTGTTGTAGTAGTTGTTGTTGTTGTTGTTGTTGTTGTTGTTGTTGTTGTTGTTGTTGTTGTTGTTGAAAAAGGACCCTTAGGTGATCGACTATTCGGTCATAAAATTTTATGGCGCTACGGACACTAGATCCCCCCCATTCCAAAAACCAAAAGGGGACCAAAAATTCTGAATTTTCGACTTCATTTGAAAAGAAAACAAAACGGGAAAGTGAAAATTTGAAAGCGTATCTTTGTTTACAATGCTTCAAGGATTCTAAAACTGTCTTTGATTTTGTTCTAGCATAAAAACTCGATGACTCCTATTTTTTGAAATATCAATAAAAAATAACTGAAAAACCAATATGTCAAATTTTTTCAAAAAAATAAGGCCTGAATCGAAAAAATGAATAGAAGAAAATGTGTTTCTTTTTAAAAATTACATATTATAGTCAAATTTCAAAAGAATCATACTAAAAATATAAAAGTTCGTAATTTTTATAAAAAAGAAAATGTTTTTTCTTGTAAATTACAATTCACAGTGTGAACATGAAGTTATGCATGGAGATTATCGGAATAAAAATGAAAACAGCATTCAATTACATAAATTGTCCATCATATTACAGTTCAGATAAAGATTTATTTTTGCCTTATTACCAACAACCCTTATTTTCAACATTCAAAAGAATAGAAGTCAGCGAGTTTTTATGCTAGAACAAAACCAAAACAGTTTTAGAATCCTTGAAGCATTGCAAACAAGGTTACGGGTATGAATTTTCCATTGAAAATTTTCATTTTTTTGGCAAAAATTTGTTAAAAAATTTGTGTTATTAATGATCAACTATCGAATATAAAAAACCCGAAAAGTTTCAAATGGAAAATTGGTACTCGTAACTTTGTTTGCAATGCTTCAAGGATTCTAAAACTGTTATCTATGGGAATTAGCGCTCCCAGGGGGTAATGCGAGGGCCCGAGCTAAAGGTTAGGTAGGCTTTCTTTGTGTTAAAATAACATAGGTTTTTGTTTTGTTATGGACCAACTTTTTTTCGGTTCACTGCTGTCCTGTTTTTTCAACACCTTCTACTTTCTTCTTCAACTTTGATCTTGTTTCATGAACTTCTTTCTCACTTACTGTTTTTGTGCCCTTTCTGCATAGATTCCACGTTCCCTTAACTCCATACTAAATGGTGCCTTCTTCCTTCCTCTCTTTGGATCTCATTTGTTGAGGATAGGGAGGCTTAAACTAACTAATAATCTAATAATCTTCTAAAACTGTCTTTGGTTTTGTTCTAGCATAAAAACTCGATGACTTCTATTCTTTTGAAATATTCTTAAAAATGTACCAAAAAACTAATATTTCATATTTTTACAAAAAATAGGGCCTAAATCGAAAAAGTTGCACGAGTAAAATATGTTTATTTTCAACAAATACAAATACTACTGGCCAAATTTCAAACGAATCTGATCAAAATTTAAAAATCGCTGGGTTGACCCCCTTCACAAGCTTATCTAATCTAGTCTAACCTTAACCCTTTCGGTACGGTAATTCAAATGGTTTGGGTAAACACTTCCAGGGGAAAAAGTTGTCATTACCCTGAATTGTCAGTAAAATTGTCCTAGTGTGGGTGAAATTTCGAACTTTTGAGGCTCTTTGAACTTGAATCTTTGAATTTTAAAATTTTTTTGCATCTTTGAGGCTCTATGCTTGGCGACGGAAATTTCTGACGTTAATGATAAAGTTTCTGTATTTACGAAGAAATTATTGATAAGTTTTTGGCCGAATTTATCAAAAATAAACGAAGTTCAGAAAAACTTGCTCAAGTTAAATAGAAAGGTTATTGAATGTGTTGCAAGGACCCTGTGGCATGAACTTAGAGGTAACCTGTGGTGCAGGCTTCTGGAAATGTTTAAGAACTAGTTTAATGAGTGCTTGTAATTTCCCCAATTTTGTTATTTACCCCCAAATATTCCCTCACTAGTTCAATTACTTTAAAATTAGGTTAGATGCCCTAAGCTAGAAGCACTAGCCAACTTGGCACTTGAGTAGCCGTCAGTACCGAAAGGGTTAAGTGTAACGAAAAGCAGTGTGATAACGAAGGGAATGGAATGTTTTGGGTAGGAGTGAACTGGGGAAGGCGACAGTCTTCAGGGACGGTCGGCCCGCTACCGCAGGTCAGCTGTGTGTTGTGCTTCACATCTGTTTGTGTTTAGGGAGGCATTAACAAGCTTATCTAATCTTGTCTAACCTTACGTAAGTGTAATCAAAAGCAGTGTAATAACGAAGAAAATTTTTTGGGCAGGAGTAAACGGGGGGAAGGCGACAGTCTTCAGGGACATTTGCCCTACTACCGCAGGTCAGCTGTGTGTTGTTCTTCACATTTGTTTGTGTTTAGGAAGGCATTAACAAGCTTATCTAATCTTGTCTAACCTCAAGTAAGTGTAACCAAAAGCAGTGTAATAACGAAGGGAATTTTTTGGGCAGGAGTAAACGGGGGGAAGGCGACAGTCTTCAGGGACGTTCGGCCCTCTACCGCAGGTCAGCTGTGTGTTGTGCTTCATATCTGTTTATTTTTGACGAAAAATACATGTTTTTTTTACTGTTTTTAAAAGCTCAGATAAATTTATGCTAGGAAGTTTTCTTGCTGGGAGTGGAGTTAATTTATTTCTGATCATTGAGAAATGAGCGAGTGAGGGCTTACAAAAAATTTGCTGTTAAAGTCAACTCTTCACATCGTTGAAATTACTAGAAGGTATCGCTTTTTTATTTATCTTAATGAAGAAGTTGTCAAATGAGCTAGTTTAATGCACATCAAGAAATTACTGACCCTCTGATATATCCCGTTAGTTCAAAAGTAATACACTCCTGATCAAAAGCCCCTCAGGGGGATACAACTATTGTATCTATGGGAATTAGCGCTCCCAGAGGGACAATGTGAGGGCCCGAGCTAAAGGTTAGGTAGGCTTTCTTTTTTATTAAAACAACATAAGTTTTTGCTTTGTTACGGACCAACTTTTTTTCGGTTCACTGCTGTCCTGTTTTTTCAACACCTACTACTTTCTTCAACTTTGATCTTGTTTCATGAACTTCTTTCTCATCTTACTGTTTCTATGCCTTTTCTGCATAGATTCCACGTTCCCTTATCTCCATACTAAATGGTGCCTTCTTCCTTCCTCTCTTAGGATCTCATTTGTTGAGGATAGGGAGGCTTAAACTAACTAATAATCTAATCCTGATCAAAAGTTTAAGACCACTTGAAAATTTAGAAAATGCCAACTTTTCAGTGATAAGTAATTACATGTGTTCAACTAGGAATCGGTAATTACTAAGGGTAAAAGGTGAGAAAGACAAAAAATAACAATTGTAACAATTTATTAAGAAATGAACACTTTTAATGAATAATGACTTTTTCAGTTGATCAAAATGATCAGACCACGTACAAAAATCGTAGGAAATCTTTTTTCAACGACGTTGAGGCGAGCAAACATTGAAATTAGTAATGAGTACTGCCTCCATTCTTGTTAATAACCTCAAAAATTCTTCGTGGCATTCTATAAACGAGGGTTTCCATGAGGGCTCGAGAAATGTTGTCCCAGCTCCTGAAGATGGCATCACGAAGTTCGTTTACTGACGCAAATTGTTTAATATTTCCATAAACATCTCTCGCCATCCACCTCCAAACATTTTCTATTGGGTTTAAGCCCGATGAACATGCTGGATGACGCAAAACAGTGACCCCATTTTTTTGAAAGCAAGTCGTAGTCTGGCGGGCGGTGTGGACTGCTGCATTATCCTGCTGAAAAATCCATCCACCACCACACAGACGAGGACCCTCTGCTGACAAAGATGATCTTTGCAGCATTCCGACGTAATCAGCAGCTGTTTGACGAACCTACACCTCCTGAAGCTCCATGGTTCCTCTGTAGGAAAATGCGCCCCATACCATAACGGAGCCTCCACCACTATGGCGCGTGGAAAACATTTCAGGAGAGATTTCTTTGTCATGCCAGTATCGTTGGAAGCCATCAGGGCCATCCATATTGAATTTTTTCTCATCAGAAAACAAAACTTGAGATCACTTCTCAACGTCCCATGTTTGGGGCTTACGAGCAAACTGTAAACAGGCCACTTAGTAACGTTGAAGCAACCGAGGACCTTGTGGACGCTTTTTGTTCTTCATGGCGTTTTGTCGTAAGTGCTGCCTGATCGTTACTGCACTGCAATCACCATCTGTGAGACCGTCCTCTGTCTTAAGAAACCACCCGTTTTATTCTCCTACCCAATGCAGGTGAAATTTGTTTCGGTCTACCACTAGATTTTGCTGTTCCATAATTCTCTGGGTCCTTTAGAAAGTTGCAAATTACAGTTTTACTGCGGTGAATTTCAGCTGCGATTGTGCGTTGCGACAAACCTTGCTTATGCAGTTCGATAATTCGACCACGTTCAACTTCGGAAAGTATGCTTGCTTTGGGCATAGCGTAACCTTTACGCTTTCAGTGCCAACCTGTAACTAATCTAAAATGCCGGAAATTACCCTTAAACTAAACTTTTTTTACCCTGGTCTTATAATTATGATCAACTGGAACAGTCATTATTCATTAAAAGTGTTCATTTCTTAATAAATTGTTACAATTGTTATTTTTTGTCTTTCTCACCTTTTACCCTTAGTATTTACCGATCCCTAGTTGAATGCATTTAATTATTTATCTCTGAAAAATTGGCATTTTTCTAAATTTTCAAGTGGTCTTAAACTTTTGATCAGGGGTGTATCACACGTAAAGGTATTGGGTATAAATCAATATTTTAACCTAATTTTAAACATCCGTTCTTAGAATAGGGATGTACTTTCGCACCAACCTGATAATATAATATTGTTCAATATCCAAATATTTTTTGTGTGGGGTTAAAAAATGCGCGTATAGACTGAGTGACTGGGCTCGATGTAGTGCAGTGTTCAATACACTCGTGTTGGCCTAACGCTAATGTACTGGAGAACCTGGAAGCAAAAACACTAACACACTTTTAATTGCTCAATTAGTCGGTGAGTAATACTATATTGTGTAATTGGCTACATTTTCAAATGATTCACGTGCTTAATCATCGAGTCCCATCATTTTCTAAGTGAAGGAAAGTGCATTTTGGTCAGTTTTGTAAAAATCTATCATGTTTATACTTCATTATGCTTGTAAAACGATTATGTTATATGCTACATCATCTGTCATACATTTTAATGCTTCTTATCGACGCATTTGGCTAAAAATTTTCAAGCTAGTCTGGGCATTTTACCTGTGTTTTAAATTCAGCCATTCACTTGACACTCAGGTTTGCTGATGTGCTGCCCTACATCGCCTTCAATCTGAGCGCCCCCGAGAACGCTGATTTGCAGCGGGCGTGTTGGCCCGAGCTGAAGGAGGCGCTCACTGAAGTGGGCACAGACGCTGAGGGCTGGCGTGAGCTTCTCGCCGCACGTCCTGACAACGAGCTACTTGCGAGCCACGTAGCGAGCATGTCGGCTTAGCGAGTGACGCGGTCTGCCTCACGTGTTGAGATGCTTCTGCTCGTTAATCGCCGTAACTGTGAAATTTTATGTTGGGACTAGAAACTGAAGCAACTGTTTTGTTTCCACTATTGAGTAATGTAAATGCTTCGTTTCCACTATTGAGTAGAGTAAATGCTTCGTTTCCACTATTGAGTAGAGTAAATGCTTCGTTTCCAACATTGAGTAGAGTAAATGCTTCGTTTCCAACATTGAGTAGAGTAAATGCTTCGTTTCCACCATTGAGTAGAGTAAATGCTTCGTTTCCACCATTGAGTAGAGTAAATGGTAAAGTAAATGCTTCGTTTCCACTATTGAGTAGAGTAAATGCTTCGTTTCCACCATTGAGTAGAGTAAATGCTTCTTTTCCACTATTGAGTTGAGTAAATGCTTCGTTTGCCCTTTCAAGTTAACTGCTCAAAGTAAGAGTTCTTCCTCTACATCAGCTCATTTTTCCTTCTTATTTTTGCTGGAAAATCTGGGTGATTGCTCTAAGTTCTAAGCCGGAGGTTAAGGAGGCTTTCCGATTGTGAAAATAGGATAAATTTGTTGAGGTGGATTCGGCAGTACTTCAAGGTATTATTTTGTTTGTCACTGACATTTTTCATTGTTAAACATCCGCATTGTTCGCACCGTACACACTCCCAGTTTTGCTAAATCATTGATACTTCCAAATAAGCCGAAGCTCATGAAGCTTTTAGTTATTGTACTGACATCATAATCTTTTGTTGTTGGAAATCCTACATTTACGGTGCTGGTGAACCAAACAGAGAAAATTGTTTCAAAAATCGATTTCATTAAATTAGCGATTCTTCATTTCTTCAATTGTATTCTGAATTTCCATTCCTAGGGTGACGAGCTGAAAGTAAGTAAGCAAATTAATAAAATACAACAGGTTTTTTTAGCATTGTACGGATATTTTTTCTGGTTGGCTGCTTATTTTGAACATCTACTTTCTTCGTAAATTTAAGTCTGGTTTCTTAAACTTACTTCCTAACTTGTTATTTCTGTGCACATGGAATTTTACGTGGAAACACATTTTTTGTTTAGACCAGAGAAAACGGTGACTTCTTCATTTTAAATGATGACTTCTTCCTTCCTCTATTTGGGGACGCTTTTGTGGCAGTTAGTGAGGCTCAAACGAACTTATAGTTTAATTTAGTGTGGAAAATTTTTGTCGGGATTTAGTAGACTTGTAATAGCAGTCCCTGCCTACTTATCTTATATTGTGTATAGTGATGTACAATATTACTAAGATAACAGTATAATGTACAGTATTTCTAGGATAACAGTCTAATGTACACCATTTCTAAGATAACGTTCTAATTCATTTCATTTACAACGGTTTCTGGGATTTTATATTTTTGTAAAGTTACATGTCTTTCAACCCATACTTTGAATGTTGCTGGCTAATGTTATTCATGCGACAGTAGAATAAGTTTTACTTCATCGCTTCATAGCATGTTCCTCAGTTGAATGAATCCAACTTATTAAGCTTCTCTCTATTGAAATAATTTAACTTTTTGAAATCCAATCTTGCGTGAGAACTCATCATGTGCATAGCTTCTCCCTTTCAGTAACTCCATACTAAATAGTGCCTTTTTTTCCCCATTTTGGAACATCTTTCTTGTAATTGGGGAGGGTTCCAATGACATCTAATCAGAGGTTGTAACTTTCTGCTGCTGGGCGGCGGTTTGCTGAGATGACCCTCTTGTGCTGGTCTCTCTATGCGTCCTATGAACGAGCTGATATCCACCTCAAGTTTGTTGCCCTGAGAGGAAGGGAAGGCTAGGTGCGAGACTTTCTCTAGAGTTAAATTACTGTCTTGTGACTGTTATATATATATAGTTCATCCCGTGTCTACTGATTTTGGTATGTAAAATTAAAAAAATTTGTTAAACGCTACATGTGTCATATATTTTACTGCTTTTTGTATACGCATTTGATGTTGAAATTCTCCAGCTAGTCTGGTCATTTTATACGATTTTTAGATGCATGTTATATACATACGTTATATATTTTACTGTTTTTAAGAGGTGTAATAATACTCGCCCCAAGTTTTCAAGTACACTTGTTTGATTATCTCTGCGTATATTTTTAAATTTTAAGTTGTGCTGTTCTGCGATCGAGTCGGTGACGACGTACTTTATGTTATGTCAAGTTAAAAAGAAAATTGTTATACGCTTCATGTCGTATATTTTACTGCTTTTTGTAAACGCATTTGTTTATGAAATTTTCGAGCTTGTCGGGTCATTTAAGGTGTGTTTTAGAATACATAGTACGTATATTTTACTGTTTTTAACATTTGGAATATTACTCGTCCCAAATTTTCAAATATCCTTGCTTGATTATCTCTGCGTTTATTTTTTAATTTTAAATTGTGCTGTTATGCGATCAAGTGGACGACGACGTACCTTTCTTTGTTCTCTACTACCAAACGATTGGGGAAATACACACGATTTCCTTGCAGCTGAGATCCTGTCTCTGAAATTGTTCCGAGTATAAAGGGCGAATGCTTTCTTTTTGTGTTTCAATACATGAGAAACTTTTTCTGATTCAAAAAACTAGGTTGAAGGTGAAATTGAATAGATTCTTGAGGGAGTATTTTCTTCTAAACTGACAAATTGTAAGATGCTTTTCAAAAATTGAATAAAATTGCTTGAAAAAGGAACATTTAATTGCACAGAGATGCGTCTAGTGGCCAAGAATAGTCGTGCACTGATTTTTATGGACACTAAACATTTTACATTGTTTTATTTACGAGTTCATTTATTTCTATGAAACAAGAAATTTTCATGAATGAAAACCAGTTTCGAGGGCATATTGAATTTTAAGTTTCTTTTTCTTTGGAGACATTAAAACTCGTGGAAAGGACCTGTCAGCATTGGATAAACGACGCATCATTGGATTTTATAAAATGGGGAAAATCAACCATGGACGTCTGTTCAGTAACCGGTGTTAATATCAGAATGATATGTAGATGTGGCCGGTAAACTTCTACTCTTCCGTTGACGAGAGACTACTTTATCAGGATAACTAGCCACGTTTAAATTGCCGACAGACGATCGACTGCGATTCAGTTTAATAAAATATTGCTAAGTCTTTAATAGTTTTTTCTTCTCTGTTCCACGGAATTCCGCTTTTCAGTGCAGTTAAAATGGGGCACACATTTAAACATTTCTTGTATTTTTCAAAAGTTTATTAAAACGTGGTTAAATTACCAGAAGGAATTGCACTTTAATAAACAGTACCCTTAAGGCGTTAAAAGTTCACGTTTATTAGAAACACAGTTAAAAATTGTCTAAAAGGGAAACGGGTAAAACCCGCACTTTAATGGCATACGAATTGACACCCCTCAGGGGGATACAACTATTGTATCTATGGGAACTAGCGCTCCCAGGGGGACAATGTGAGGGCCCTAGCTAACGGTTAGGTAGGCTTCCCTGTTGTTAAAATAACACAGGTTTTTGTTTACCAAACGCAACGAAACGCAAGGAAACTCAACGAAACACAACGAAACTCAACGAAACTCAACAAAACTCAACGAGACTCAACGAGACTCAACGAAACTCAACGAAACTCAACAAAATTCAACGAAACTCAACGAAACGAAACGCAACTCAACGAAACACAACGAAACTCAACAAAACGCAACGAAACGTAAATTATTATTATTATTACAATGCAATGATCCCATAAAAATGTATAATGTTTTGTAACTTTGGCACATTGCCAAAGCGACAGCTAAATAGTCTTGGACCGAAGCTGTCGTTAAATGATATTAATAATAATAAAATACGAATTGGCACAAAAACGCCTGATCACTCAGGTAACTTGAGCGCACGAGACTCCAGCAGATTACAAATACAGAGGCAACCCGCAGGCGAAACCGCTGACTATACTGCAAAGACACTCTCTCTGACTATCTGCCTACTGCCCGCATCGGTTCAATTTTGGCTGCCGCTGCAGTCTCAGACTACTTCTTTCGCTGGCGCTCTCAGTAAAATGGCTCAATCGAAAATGCATTGGTCACATAGAGAAAACAAGACAAGGCAATGTGGAGGAAGACAAAAATTCTGGATGACAAAGACAGACGCTGTTTGTAAAGATCGGTGAAAACATCGGGATGGGATGGGCGTGAATATACTACTCTTTTCATTAATAATTTTGATTTTTTTTGTTTATTTACTAAAAGCGACAAAGAGAAACTTGATAAATGCAAACTGGACCTCGAATTTCTAATAAAATACGAAGTGTGTAAGCTTTCTGTAAGTTTCTTTGTTTTAAGTTGTACCGCCGTTATCGTGGAATTTTGAAGGCATTGCAAAGGTGACGTTAGGAAGTGAATGGAAAAGTGTTTCGTTATTTCTGTACGACCCCTACATTTAGTAACCAAAAAACCATTGAATAGCTTTCAAACTGAATGTAACTAAATGAACGTAACTCATCAATTTATAATCCATGAAAATCGCAATCTGCACCCTGAAAACGTCAAACCTCGAAATTACGATTTTGTAAGTTACTTAAATTAGCTTAGACTAGAAACTCATATCAATTTGGTGATCGTGTCAGGCGATGGAAGTGTAATCAATAATTTCAAGCCTTTACAAAGAGACTCTGCATCAAGGATGGCAATAGCGGAAAGACATTTGATGTCAACCATCGCTGCTTAGTCAAGAGAACAGAATCGCTCACTTTTTTTCCTGCGTTCTAAACATCTTTCTCTACAAAATTTCAGAATTAATCTGGTGGAGTCATAAATTACATTCGAACACAATTTGCCCATCAGAAATTTAAAAGCGAGGAAAATTCCAAGGAGTTTCATCATACTTAATTGTAATACGTTTCGGAGTCCAGCTCCATCATCAGTTCAAAAATACAAGTCATAATATCTGCAATTTTTGTGTCTTGTTTTATTTTTGTTTTCGTGATCTCTTGACAGTCTACAACATTTTGTTTCTTCTTTTATTGCAGACATTATGACTTGTTTTTTGAACTGATGATGGAGCTGGACTCCGAAAAGCAAAAATTATTAGCAGTCTTTTATTCTTTAACTCAAAACGGCGACTGAAACTGGTCTCCAGCTCAACATTTCGGAGGAGGCCATGACCCCCGTGCTCCCCCGCCCCCCCTTGGCTGCGCCACTGATCAAGCTAATGCTAGTAAAGTGTACCCCGCTCAGTACCTAATCCTCAAAATGCAGCCTGTATTTCTCCATTTAAATGCTTTGCTATTCATAGTCTTCATACAGACAAAAACATTCACTCGTGAAAAGAAATTGTGCAATTTTTATGTGAATTATCGCTCTTAATATACAATAGGATATGATTTTTTTGAAACATTTAACGCATAACACTATGAACCTGTTCTAGTGCCTGCTATTTTATATCACCTGATATATATATATATATATCAACTGCTCTAGTGCCTAGTGCTTTATTTGTCAGCTTTGTCATTTTTGCAACTTTTGGTTAGATTAGATTTCGTTAATTCCAAATATGGTACTTTTGTATGCGATCATTAAATTTCCAGTTAGTCAGTGAGTGATCCTCGACAGGACAGTGAAGACATGAAGAGGAAGGATAGGAACGAGTGTTTATTTTCTTTTCAAAGCTACAAGTTGCCTTGCAGTCAATCGCAACAATTTAGCACAGCCCAGTTTCATGAGTCACGAAAACTTTGCAGGAACGCCTGCCATACACTGTAGCATTTCCTGCGTTAGGAAAAAGCATTACGAGCATGGAGCAAGAATATACTCCCTCCACGATTACGAGGGTGTTGACGAATTAGAGCCTAAATCTCGATTGAGTGACTAGGTGTGTGGAAGGAACTTGGAATACTGACTACTCCAGCTTCGTTGGCTAATGAGGATCGTGCAGGCGAGTGTTGGTTGCAGAAGGAGTTAACGAGAACGACCTACGGAGCACATCAGGTTGTAGAGGTGTTAAGTGTCAAATTGAGATAACGTAGATGATTTGAGACGTAGTGAAGGTCCTGTTGGTGCGGGCTCCGCGGCTCCAGCTGCACGGGGTATATCGAAAGAGCGATCAATTCTACTAATGCTGGTAATGGAGTGCTAGGCAAGAGCGCTGGCAAAGAAAATATTTGCGTTAGAAAACTCGTTCAAAAAGGCCAGTTCTTCTCATAGAACAGGGAAAGTTATTGGCATCGCTAAGGAGTGACAAGGTAGTGCTCGTGCTCTTTGCCCGAGTGTGAGACATTTGAATAGAGTTTTAGAATGGGAGCTGAGAGAGATAGATCTCTAGCTGTGCTGTTGCTTCGACTGTTGTGGGATTAGTCTGAAGAGTAGAACGATGCTGCTCCGCAGAAATTCCGTCTCATATGGGATCGCTCCGGAAATGGCAGGCTGCACAGTTGGGTCATTTTTGAAGACACTCTTTTAAGGGTGGCTTGAGGTGCCAGCTTGTTGTACGATGTTGATATGAGTAGCTCATGCTTTAACTCGTAGGGCGGATTACACGGACAGTACAGGACTAGAGCCTGGACACGGAGCTATTTGTACGCCTTAAGTGGCGGATTAAAATGGGATATTCGTTCGTATAGCTCGCAGTTAAAGAAAGGGATTGTGAACGAATCACTACAGTGGCTCGTGTGGTGATGACCGAATTTCAATCTATTTTCTTTCATCCGATTATTTTTTTGTAGAATATCCATAATTTAAATGATACTTGCATGCATGATGATACATGTTATTTAAAAGCGCACTCTACTACTTTATTATCAACTTTCATATTTAACCTAGAGGCTTAGCCATGCTTTTGCTAACATCTTTTTCGTCTATTAACGTTGCATTGCAAGTAGATCTAACACGCTTCACCTAGTATTCCCACATGGCTTCTTTAACACTAACTTTTTCTCTCGATTAAATCAAACTATACTACAAGCTCATGAAATCCTATTCATGGGTTAGTAAATATATGCGTGAAGCCTTGGCACAAAAATTGTTGTCTGTTAAAGTTCTTCCTTATTGCCGTTAAAGTATTGGGCTTTTACTACCATACGTGCTACGCTGGTTTTTCCTTAATGTATTTAGGGTTCTTCATTCCATATAATTGCTGCACCAGATTACATTGTCAAGCAAAGTAATAAGGTTGATGGAGATGCGAGATGTGCTGCTGAGTTTTCTGAGCATAAACACACCTTGTGCATAGATTCCTCATTTTCAACGGTCAACACTGAACAATCCCTTCTCTTCGCTTTCAAGAAATCCCCTTTGTAGTGGCTAGGAAGTCTTGATTAACTAAAATAATAATAAATGATTTCCTCTTTTCTTTTTCAGTTTGGAAGAATCTTAGCTCCTACTGTTTTACTTTACCTTCCTAAAACAAGTTAATTAAAATATCATACTTAATCTTTTCCACTATAGTGATGCTTCATCCGCATTTAACGAAATTTAAGTGTTGAGCTAAATTAGATGACTTGTAACAGCTGACTGTAGTTAATGCAACACGAATTCATATTGAAACCGCTAGTTCAATTGTGATCTGTCGGGTCGGCTGACACGTCAACTTATTTTTTAGCCCAAAAATTACTTAATAATTATTCATTATACTATTTAATGACAGTAAAACCGTCTACAAAACTTGGGTGAAAGGCTATGTTAATATCTTACGGGGAATGAACATTCAACATAGGTTGTGTCCACAATAGAGCGAGTGGGACTACCGTGAGTTAATTGGACTAAGGAGGAAGTAAACTTCTCTTTAATTGTTCGTGATAGTTTAGTTTTCTAAATTGAGAATAAAATAAAGGAGTTTTCCTAAAGTAGTCATTCAAATCAAGGGGTTACGTTCACCTGATTTTTTTATCAGAAGGCTGGGTTCTAAACTCTGTCTTTCGCTATAATTGAAAGCAGAGTATGAAATGCCCCAACCAAACCAGCTAACAAGCATCACAACATATGTTCCATAAATATGTATCACGGATAGATCGCAGCCTTCATTTTCTCTATTTATTACTAGCCCTCATATTGATGAACGTAATTTACTATTTGCTTGAGCAACTTTTCAACCCTATAAAAACAGAACTGGTGAGTCCTGTTGTTGTTGTTGATGCCTCGAATTTCATCTTCTCTGATGTGCAGCCTGTGTATCAGCTGTCGCAGTAGTAAAGATACGGGCTGACCAGGCTGGTGCTGATGCCAGGCTTGGAATATCTCCTGCAAAAGCAAGTTGGAGAAACTGTGTATTGTAGGGAGTTTTTACCGCAAAATTTCAAGCGTTTACGAGTCATTTAAACTGCTTTTGAAATAATAACTGCCAGCTTGACCCGTGGGATAGGTGTGTTTTCACATGTGATTTAGAATTCATAACCTATCTAATCTTGTCCTAACACAGTTCAACATAATATCCCTTAACTTGTTCCATAACTATTTCTCCTAGCTTTTTGTTGCCTATCGTGACCAATTAAAAGCAATCTTAACTTATACTGACACAATCTAGTCTAGTTGGAAATTTTCTATTCCCCTAAAGACGAATGAGCTTTAAATGACATTTACCTAACCACACTAAACTGCAACTATGAGGCTGCCAGTCCCGAAAATTGCTCTTATTTTTAATGGACTTGATGAAAGTGTGACACAAGTTTTTTATGTATTGTAATTTATTATGCAAAGCAACGGAAGAGTAACTTTTGACTACTAACGGATGGACGGTCGGCAATAAAAACTGAATAATGATCGAATGAAATGAGTAGTAAATTTTTTTAAATTATTTTTTTAAATGGTCTTTGAAGAAGGGGAGTATTGGGTCCGCAAGCATAGACAGTGAATATCAATTTTTCTCCGAAGCTTCTAATTACTTTTGTTCAGAAGTGGGTGAGAGAGTGAGTGATTAACCAGTGAGGT
This sequence comes from Platorchestia sp. MABIK, assembly GCA_014220935.1. Classification (NCBI taxonomy): domain Eukaryota; kingdom Metazoa; phylum Arthropoda; class Malacostraca; order Amphipoda; family Talitridae; genus Platorchestia; species Platorchestia sp. MABIK. The sequence goes on along the minus strand of JACJUY010003986.1, from coordinate 39,888 downwards.
TTAGCAGATGACACTCACATGCATTGGAAGGGTAAAACTTGCATAGCCATGAAACTGGTCGGGGAAGAACTGATGTCTTGCTCCGTGCACGAGGGAGAAGCCCGTGTCTTCTATGGAGCTACACTTCCAGCTGATAGTGGAACACTGCTCGATGCTGCCTTTCCAGTCGCAACTCAGGTCGTAGATGTATTCAGAGTACTGAGTTTAGGGATATGTTTTGAACTAGCGTGAGAAATAAGCTTTCAATTCTGTGTTGTATAAATTCATGATCGAACATTCTCTTGGTTCACAGAACAAACTACAACCGCATATTGCCAGATAATTCAAGAATCTAATGGTGGTTGAGAAATTGACGATGTACTATTTATTACCAAATGAAATAAGCACTCGAGCAGTTGATATCTACGAGTAAGTTTTATGGTACGGCATTTTTTTTCTTTTTTTCGCTGAGGGATTTCTCACTTTAGGGTGAACTAACGTGGTCCCAGCATGCCGTTCATGTGAGGTTAATATTACCAGGCACACTAAATGTCTTGCCATATTTTAAGTTCAACGTGGCAGTTCGGTGTAGTAAATTTTCTAAGAAAATGCAGGAGAAAGTGCTCATACAAAGTAATAAATGGCTTGTAAACTTGATCAATCCACCAGTAATTTAGAAATGTAAGCCTTACAAACTGGAGCAACCAGCGCAATTGCCACGTCTGGATGTAGATTTTGGTAAAAAATTATTGAAAATAATCTGATTGAGTTGATTTTGGAATGATGCTGAGAACAGTATATATCCTGAAACTGACCTAGAAACGAAATTAAAACTTCATTTGCAACTTTTAACAACACGCTGCGTCGAAAAAGACAAAGTAGTACGGACTCGAGAAAGTGCCCAACTCCGAACTTACTTTCTAAATTAAAGTACCAACGCTGAAGTTTTGAAAATACAGGATGAATTACCTCACTAAAAATAATATTTAGTATGTCTTGATCGCCAAGAAGTATGCTTTTACGGAACGCTTGCGCCACGCTGGTCACCAAAGGCTGCCACTGGAAGGGCAGCCTCCGCCACCTCGTCAGGTTGGTCAGCAGCAGCGCCGAGCTGAGGCCTTGTTTGCCGTAGAATGGGATCTGAAATGCAAAGTTTTAGGCTGACAGGAGTAGGTCTTGCGGTGCTCCTTCTTGTGTCTATTCTACTTTAGATTAAGTGTTGCACTATGGAAAAACTCTCTGTACGAATTTTCCACTCTAGTTTAGGTGTCAAACTATTGAAATATTCTCTGTACAAGTTTACGTTACTAGAGTAGGCATCATTCAATCAAAATACTTTTTGTAAGAACGTCTCTTCCTTTCTTCAATTGAAATTTGCAAAATGCCATTAAAAACCACATGAATTTAGTTTCCTTGGTGAGCCATGAGAAATACCCAACGTTCTGTTTTCTTTACGGGAAGAAGTGCCCTGCTGTCCTGCAGACCTCTTGTGTAGAGGTCTCGTTTTCAATGGGTTCAGCCGTCGTAGAAAATCCTGCTGGCTTAAACTAGTCGAGCAAGTACATTAGTGAAATCATTTGAAATATATTGGGTCTCCGCATTTTTGAATTGGGATTCAAGATGTTCACTCGAGCGAGTTAGCCAACTATTCTATCCTGCTTCAAATTTTGCTGTCTTCATTCTATTAATGTGACAACCTACTTATCTACATAAAAGAGTGCATGAAAAATCGGTTGTGCTCAGATATATATTAACAAAATAAATTTTAGTGAATTTAAATGAAACTTTAGTGGATATTTCGGTCTTGCACTGCAGCTTCGAGTGGAAGAACCAGGAAATACTGCCTTGTTTGGTTCACCAGTTTTTTTATTATTAAATTTTGAAAAACAATTCAATTTCTTATTTCCTGGTGTTATGAACGATGTTAATATCTAGTAGTCGCTTTAGAAAATCATTCATGAGAATAATTAGACAAGGATTTCTTATTTTCTTATTTCTTATTTCCTGGTGTTATGAACGATGTTAATATCTAGTAGTCGCTTTAGAAAATCATTCATGAAAATAATTAGACAAGGATTTCGTATTTTCTTATTTCTTATTTCCTGGTGTTAAGAACGATATTAATATCTAATAGTTTCATTAGAAAATCATTCATGAGAATAATTAGACAAGGATTTAGAGTGCGCGGGTTATTTGAAGACATGTCGATTTTAATACATCGCTCATCCAAACCATACATAATATCATATACTCTATTTAAGATAGCCCATTCAAAGTAAGGCAAATAAACAGACATGGAGTCCCAGTTAGTTCAACTATATAACAAAACAATTTAGAAATCAGTAACTTTATATGTTGCCAGACTTTTATTCACAAGGTTTGGTTGGACTTAAAGGTATGAGATGGCAATGTTTATCCACGGCAAAAAGAGAAAAAGCATTCTCAACTCACTGCTGCCATAAGAACGCCAGAATTTATTTGGGACGTTCGAAACATTGATAAGGATCCCAGAAGATCGAAGAGGACTGTTGCCAAAGAACTACTGCATTACGTTATAGTAAATCCCATAAACTATCACATTGGATAAAAGACTAATTAACATCCTCATTGCACTATAGCTTTTGTGAAAGCATCCACCGTCCAGGTGATGTCCGTAATAAATCCTGGCCACTAAATTCCAATTTGTCGACGGTTCCGAACCCGAATATCAGACAGCATTTATCAGAGCCAGTGGTGATTTCATTAAATACCTTCAGCAGGAAATCTCATCCACGATTTTTTTTTATAAATTTGTGTTAAATAAATAAATTTTGCATTAAAGTGTTATTGCAAAATTGAACATGCTAAGAATATTCTCAAATAGCCCCGAAACCGTGCATAAAATATCCTTCATATAATTACATCCTCATGATGGATTTGGGTGTTTTGTCCAGTGAATTAATTTATAAAAGTCTAATCAATCTATTTGGGATAGTTTTACCTAGAATGGGTAAGTTTTAACTTCATAAACGTCCTCCCAATGCTGACGAGAGGCAACTAGCAACTAAAAGGTCATGTGTTGCAGATGGTAAGAATTCATGGGTACATTCTTCTCACTTCACTAGTTAAGAGGTTTTTCCTCAGTGTGTCGCAATATTAGATAACTGTTCAACATTGTGGCCGTGCCATAAGCCCGATTTTATTTAAATGATAATTGTAGAAACAGCATGAATCCAATTTACTTGAAGTTTAGCGATGCTGATCGTAAGAAAAATGTCGGTTCTTCCTATTAATGTCATGAAAATAGTTCGAAACGACAACAAAAATACGTAAATGAGAAATTTTTGCATACTGAAAACCGTACTGGGGAATTTTTCGGTCCTCTTTCAGTAATTAAACGAATTTAGGTTGAGACAAATTACGTCATCTGAAGTTTGGGGTAAGCCGACCAGTGTGAAAAATTTGAGTATAAGTCCACTGAATGCCCCAGCATGCTTAAGCATAACCCTTTAAGCTGACCAACTACTTGTCTAAAAAATGCTAGTGATGTATATTCATGCATGTAAATGCTTAAACATACACAAGCTTGAAAAGAAATTATTTCCAAATTCAAACGTAACACATACATAAAATGCAGTGAAATTCATCCTCAAGAATTTAACATTAACTAATTACTTTATTATCACTATTAACATGGTATGGTTTACTCGTCATAAATCAATAATTTCACGGGTTTTTATATGGCAAATTATAGCAACAAACGTGAATTTTCTAGATATGTCGTCAAAGATACCTCGAAAGCTTGGCGAAGTGGGAGTTCAAATGCACGCATTTTGATAATAAACTCGGAAGCTGAATTACAAGACGAACATTTATATCAACCTGAAAAATACAATAACTGAGCATCAGCCCATTATCATGTGCAAATATTATAGCATATTACCTCGTTGCTGAATTGCAGATAAAACCCGTCAACAGGTGCCACCCCCAACACTTGCTGCTCGTTGAAGAGCCTGAAATGCTGCGTCAGGTGCTCAGGCGGCCTCATGAACACGTGGTCAGTGTCCATGTAAACAACGGCGTCCAGCTCGGGTAGAACCCACGGCAGAAACAACTTCTCGGTGGCGCATTTCTCGAAGAGGTTTTCCAGCTGCCAGCCCTCCGGAAAGAAGACTGGCCAGTAGCTCAAATGCAGGCGATGGCGGAAGGATTGTGGCCATGGAGCCACGTACTCCTCCAGGGCTGGGAGTATGGAGTCGTCGTTGCCCAGGATGATGAACCTGTCGGAGAGACTCAGTCACAAGACGCTCGGCAATGAAGAGCTCAGAGAGTTGTTTTGGGAGTAATAAAGCAAGGTCGATAGTAAGCCTGCTTAGCTTCAGATAAATTAGTTGCAGGTCATGTTTATAAGAAAGTTTTCACATTGAAGCTTGCTTTTAAGAATTGCATATTTATATTTCTTTAATTGCTTTGTGTCTATTTGGTACAATAACCTTTTACATTGTTTGTGTTGGCTGCGATAACATGGTATAGCTTCTATTAAAGTTATTAGACAATTGACTGAAATTTCCTGGCTAACTTGAATGTAAAAAAAAAAACTTTCCTGACATTAAGAAAACTTAGGCTGTAAAATGATTTTCATTTTTTAGAGAGAGTCATATTTTTACCAGTTAACCAGGATTATTCAAAACTGTGAAAAATAATGAGAAAGCGATGCTTCTATATGAAGAAAGTTACATCAAATTAAATACCAGAAATTGATACTAATCAGTTAGCAAGCAAACTGTCCGATAGGGTTACCAGTAGTACTGTATATCAATTTATTTTGAATATTTATCCACAAGCAAAAGTTTTTGAAATTTCTTTGTATTAGTAAAATGAATCATTTGAAAAGTGAAAGCAATGACATTTAAGAAAAGAAGTGTAACTGCTGCATGACTTTTAAAAAGATAAAGATAACATCGACCCTAAACGCTCTGTAGAGGACCATACGTTTCTTTATCTAAAAAACGTATTATATTGTAATTTTGGGAAATTTCTTCCCTAAAATCTCCAATGGAGTTCTCTGGCAAATGACAGTTCCTATATCACTTGTGATGTCTGTGACAATCAGATGCCAGTGTCAATCAAATGATGGTGGTTGTTATACAGATTATATGAAAACAAAAATGCTGACATTAAAGCATTGAGTGACTTTTGTAGACGATGTCAAACTTTTGAGTGGCTTCGCACTGTATCGGGTTTCTTCATAATGCAAAAGCTGTCAGGGCTTTATCTAGTTAAATTACAATTGTGAACAATTTTCGCTCATTCTTTGAAATTCGTTCAAAGTTCGTGTGCGAAAGGACATTCAATTCAAACACTTATAACTTCTCAAGCTCGTATTCTCACTACTATTCTCCATCACCCATACCTCGCCCCTCAAAGTTTCACCGGCCTCACCTCACGCTGGAGCGCGCCAGTGTCACGGCGGACTTGATGAGCACCTTGGCCTGCATGAGTTGCGTGTTGAATTTGTTCATTTTGGACTCCCCCTGCAGCTGAGCACTGCCGTCTGCGGGAACAACTCACGTGTACGAAAACGCATCGGTGCATGTGAAGGCTTGGTGATTGGATAAGGTAAGTTATGTTCATTATGTCAGAAGATTGCGAGGATGTTTGGGTCAGATGACAAGGAATACTAAGAAAAGTTGTACGTAGATCCAAAACATAACTGATATTTGAACGACTGTTTTGTATTCAAAGTCAATTCATCATGAAAGTTAATTTGAAACCAATTCATCGCGTGGTTGCAAAAACGCAGTGTTTTTTGGGTCTCAAATTTCAACAGAGCCATTGTCCTGATTTCAAGAGGAGAAACAGAGTGTGGAACCGAGTATTGGCCTTATATACTGAAAATTGGCCTTTTGTACTGTATTTACTGAATCGTGCGCAAGAGAATGAAACTGAATATATTCCGTAGTAAGTTGTAAAAATTACTGTTTTGACGACATTTTCTATTTGGTTCGACCATATTTGCTTTGCGCAAGATTAGCTGAATTCGATTACAATTCACGCAAGACATTTTCCCACGTGGTGAGCACATTCATTTGAGCACAACCAGCGCTCATTTATCATGAATAAAAAACAGCAAAAATCTGTCCTTTCAAAATCAAATTTACGGTCAAACTTGCTACCATGACTACTTTACGTGGTATAGAAGTAAGCACCTACTACCTCATTATATGACAAACAGACCTTAAAATAACTTTCATTACACTGGTACCAAATTCTTGAAATCTATGCTACCTGAAAATTGTGAATCCGTCTCCTACTCATTATTGATAAGTCGGCTTGAAACTTCCGTGGTAAAAAAATTACTAGACAAATGGAAAACAAATAAAATTGAATCAAAAACAAAGGTAAAGCCAAAAAATGAACAATACGCTATCTCTCAACACTTTCCTCAACCATGAAAAATAATAAGGATAAACCTGGAACAACAGCGCAATCATTAAAAACGAGACAACTGTACAAGAAAATTTTCAATCAGGAAAGGAAAATACATTTTCTTTCAGCTTGATATTGGCATAATTGTCCTTCATGCTCGCCTAAATCTAAGTTCAGGACTCAAGTACACCAAGCTACAAAAAATGGTAAACTGCAAACTGTGTGCATCTCTTGTTCGGTTATTATTGTAGCCTTGCAAAAGTGTTTCCACCCCACAATGAAAATGCATTGTCCATGAAGTTGTGTTATCTCTTATAATTTTCATTACATGTATCATCAAATGTAGTTTAATTGAGCAAGATTAGGAGTACATTGCCCTCAATCATTTTTCGACCAGTGACATGGGTGTTACAATTCTCGTGTGTGTGTATCATCTAAGTGTATTAACTTTAGGATATTTTAAAAACCAATGATGGTAATTTTGTACCACCTCTATTGGAAATAACTTGTTTTTCATTTTTCATTTTCTTGCAGCTGATTGGATCCACACTACTAATATTATTGCTTGTTAAATATTAGGTTGATTCTATTGTCTCATTTCTAACAGTATGCATGCATGATATACGAGTACATAAATCTTTCAAATTTTCAAAGTCTCAAAAATATTCGCAATTTGGAAGTGGCTCGACTAGGTACAACCGTCCCCGTGTCATCCCTCTTATTAGTCTTTCAGTATAAGATGTTCGAAATAGGTTTTTTATGCCTTTATATCTTAGTTGGAATGTAACTTATTTTAGAAATGTAATGTGATATGGTATTAAGCTGCTCAATTTTAATCCATAAATTACACGAATTGTGTAGCCAAAAGAGTTGTTCCGAAATGTGTTAGTTTTAATCGGAATTGAAACGAGCGCTAACTAGATCTTTCATCGTTTAATTAAGGGTCCTCCAAGAAATAGCCCTAAAGTCTTTTATGAACATAAAACTCAATAAGTTCGGGATTTATATTAACTACTCCTTCAAGGCAGGAATGGAAATTCAACAGATGATTATTTTCTAGAGTGATTCAGCGAAATACGCTTTAGACTTCAAGTTCCTATATAGGTAAGTTCTTTATGGTAGAATGCTTTTTTAATGGCACGCTCTAAAACATAAAGCCCAGGCTCTGTATAAAGTACACATAAATTTTCTCAATTTTTGAATTAAATGTTTTCTTTTCATTTGATGAGCAACTTTAACCTTACTAGAACTTCTGTTTTGCTTCTAAAGTCACTTCGAACAGTGATGTAAGAAAAACAACTTTGAAGATAAGGAGAAGCTAGAGTACTACACTTACGTAAATGACCCAAACTAAATTAAACGTTCTCACCGTTACACAGGATCATCACAAACGGTGGCTGGAGTACGTTTGAGTCACCACGCAACTGCACGTCGTCGTATCTCAGACTAATGCGCCGACGAAGTACTTCCGATCGGTATTTTTGTTGATTCAGACAAAACAAAACCACAGCTAATATTGAGAATGTCGAACATAGCTTCATAAAAAATTTCATTTCAATATTTTATTTTTATACCTGAAAAACATCAGTGATGAACTTGTCCATAGAAAATTTCTATAACTCAGCCTAATCAAAAATTTCCCTGGCCATCATGCTTCAAAGCAATTTCATTTTCAATTTTTACAAGTAAAATGAATATCTCATCATTTTCTTCTAACACTTGCTCAATTGATGTTCAGCACTTGAGTAGTTGTAATGTTTTTCAGTGAATAAGCACACGATGTGCTATGTATTATTATCCCAGATTTTACTTCATAAAATTTGATCCATTTATGGTTATAATTGGGTTGTGGAAATTGTTTTCAACCTTGCTAGGCTAAGGAGAGGGAGTAGATGCGTGAAAAGTAAGTTCTATTAATTCTTTCTACTTTCTTTTACATCATATCTTGGTTTTTTATTACCACCAGAAAGCCTTTGGTCTGGTGAAATTACCTCGGGTACCGAGCTAGTTAAGGCCGCAATCTTTGTAGAAGTTATCTTTGTACAGGGTGGCGCATAAGTAACGCACCCTTTTGAAGGTAAATTTTAAAGATTTATTACCGCAATATACACTCGGATCAGTAGACAGGATACGATATGTTAAAAAACTGTAAGAGTTCCGCTATCGCTTGCAATTAACCCTATCGTTATACCTTTCATAGTTTATTTATAATTAATTTTTTAAAAGGGTGCATTTCTTATGCGCCACCCTTTAGTAAAACGTAAGTCAAGAGTACCTTGCATTTCTTTACGAATGGAAAACACACAGAGAAATGTGTAAATATTAAGGCATGACGTTACAAATCAAACAAAACCATCGAAAAACTGCTCTACGCTAAATTATTTTCGATTTAAAACAAATTAAAATAACCTGAAGCCTACTTTGTTTTTTCTACAAACCAAACAATAGTTCCGTGAAAACAATTGAGCCCATTTTTCAAGATGATGTAAAATATCCCGAGAAGAAAAGGTATTGCAACTGCGTTTTACAAACTTTTACAAACATACGAGCATCATGATGGTAAATCTAGTGAACATACTGACCATTTGGAATACATGAATATTGTCTGTAAACACAATTTTTTTCGTTCCGCCTAGGTTCCTTTGATATAATTGCGTGCATAAACAACATGGAAAATAAATCAAGTGGATTGAAAGCGTTTTTTTCTAAAGTACTTAGAGGTATAGGAAATATAATACACTGTGAATATCCAATATTATTAACCAGTCGCATTTAATATTATACTGAGTTCTCTCTAATTTGCCAGAGTAAGCCCTATTTTTAGAATTTTAATAAAACTTGTGTTAAAAATTATAGACCTCCTTCTGCACCACCAATTATTCGGAAAATATCAGAGAAAACTGCATCTAAAAAGCACATATCTATTTTGATTTTTTTATCTCAAGAAACTTCGTTCTAAGCATCAACAACATAGTTTTCGTTCTAACACATTAACAACACAAACTGTTTTGAATCATTTTCAGTACCTTTATTACAGTGTAGATGAACGAATGCTTGTTTTCTCTGTTTTTCTTGACTTTCGAAAACCATTCAATTGCGTAGAATTACATTTCATTCTCTACTCCTCTATTATGGCATTAAGAGAGTTGCACATGATTGGTTCATATACCTAACAAATTGGAAGCAAAAGTAGCAACTGACGATACATAATCGGAACTACTACCAATTAGTCATAGAGTACCACAAGGATCAGTCCTTGGGCCTCTCTTATTTTTTATCTTCTTCAGCAACATAGTTAAATTTACTTCATTTTTCAGATTCAAAGTTTTTGGCCACGAAAGCATGCTTACTACTGGGCTTCGTTCTGAAAATTATATTGTAAGTGCAGAAAATAAAAAAAAAGCGTTGAAAGTGGTGCAGTAGAGCGGAAAGTTAATTAAATAATCCCCAACATCGATAAGACAAAATACATAATATTCTCACGCCAGAGAAATATGTCTCTTCCGCGCTATGCAATTGGTGATGGTGAAATTAAAAAAAATCATGAAAGATCCAGGCCATCATAATAGATTAACACCTGAACTTCAAAGAACAAATTGCACAGATCAGTCCTAAATTATTAAAATCAAAATGAATCCAGATTAAGGTAAAAAATGCATCAGCTGAAGAACAATACTGAATAGAAGCATGGGACGGAGCTGATAAAAGTAAAATCAATTTGCTTTTTATGCGGTAAAATAAAATACATTAGAACCGAGAAAATTATAATCTAATGTTCACACGAATGATTCACTCAAAATTTAAAAAAACTCAAACTTTTAGATCTCTAGGAGCTCATCACATGTTATTTCATAAATAAAACATTGACTAATTAAAGAGACAAATACATTTATTATTAACTGCATAAATTGGCTATCATGATCATTTAACCCATAATTGAATTAACCTAGTATTTACTAATTATTCATACGCTCGGTCACAGCACAGTATCATTCTCATTGGAACCACGACTTGGAATTCGGTCCCTTCTGAGATCCGTGAAAAAAGTTTTTGCAAAGTTTTGAAACAAATCTTAAATTTCTATTTCCATCGGATTATTAAACACTTAAGGTGTTCAAGTCAAATCTTTTCTGCCGCTGGATTTATCTCAATAGGGTAATTAATCATGTATGAAATTTTAAACATGAAATCGATTTTTTTAGAATTAATTTATCTCTTGTCGCCCATATTGAATGCTGTTATAACATTAAGCATTGAATCTTGATCGAATTAGTTCATTGATCAGTCTAGTTTTAAGCCACCCATAGACGATCAATTTTATGGTCAACATAATTGACAATAATGAATATTGACAATTTAATTGATCGTCTGTGGGCTTGATTGACGACCATCAATTAATTGACTTAGTGGGCAAAAAAAATTCATCAATAAATTGAGTCAATGATATTGACAATTAAATTGATCGTCTATGGGCCGCTTTAAGTTGAACATCATTTTACACCTTGACAATCGCTGATGATCGGATGCTCTAAAAGTCGCTGAACTTATTCAGGCTCAGAAGTAGCTATACTTAAATGTGTCCACTGTTATACACTCAATAAAAAAACTGTATACTGAAGTTTTGCTTGTGATGAATAAGTGTATTTTTATTTGATCGACAAAGACAGACCCTCTTTGTAAAAATTAGCGAAGAAAAATCAATATGTATCCGCAAAATGCTAACGAGCCAGCTGTGTGAAGGTTTAAAAACAATTTCTTTATGGCTTGTGCGGCGATAATTCAAGAAAATTAACTTAGGCAATTTTAAATTTACCAGAAGGCCTTTAGTGCCAAAAGAATATCGGAAAGAACGTTAATTTGTTCTGAACACCAAAATTACACTGTTGAGCATTGCAAGTATATTTTGTGATTTGATTGGTTAAGAATCACCCTCTTTCAGAACGATGGGTCTTTTAGGGCATGGTGACAGCCAACAGAATCCATCTTGCATTGTCCCGACTATTCAGGCATCTGCTCGAAATTTAGATAAAATGCCAAGTTTTAACACTTTCCGTAAAATTTCTTTGTTTCAAGTTGTACCGTCAATTTCTGAGAATATCGAGGTCGTTGCAAGAGTGACGTTAGTAGGCGAATGCAAAAGCACCACCCACAGGCTTAGCTGGAATTGACATTTGCGTTCAAATATACACTTCATGAGGTGTTTCTGTATTTCTGTACAACTCTTATTTAGGAACAAAATCACTTGACAGCTCAAAAATGTTCTAATTATAATTAGAATTTTTCCTTCGTAATGTTTGAATGCCATTAAAATTGGAAGTAACTAGAAGAAAGCAACACATATATCTGTAGTACTTCAGAATTGTAATATGCCCCCTTTTAAACTCAAATCTTGACATTACGGTTTTGAAAGTTAACGTATTTTGCTAGAACTTGAAGCTGAGTCTCATATCAATTTGATGACCAAGTATTATATCAATTTAGTGATTGTGTTAGCGGTGGAGGTATAATAAATAATTTCAATCCTTCACAAAGAGACTCTCCGCATCAACGATGGCAATAGCGGAGAGACATATTTGACGACAACCATCGCTCCTTAGTAAAGGGAACGAAGGCGCTCACTTTTTTTCGTACATTCTAGACATCCTTCTTTGAACAATTTCAGATTTTATCTGCTTAGGTAAAAAATTACGTGCAAACACCAGTTGCATGATAACACATCAGAAACACCATTTATGAACAATTAATTTCCTAGGTTGTAAAAGAAGAGAAAAAATGTGAAAAAAAGTTTCAACGTGAAATAAGTTAACTATTCTCTGTTTTCATGAGAGAAAATGTGCAATAACCGTATGATGAAGGAAATGCTTGTAAAATGTTGCCTGCACAATACTCCTCAGGATGCAGCCTGTTTTTTACACAAATGCTTTCCTATATGTTGCCTCCTCACGGACCCAATATTCCTTCATGAAAGAAGGATTATTTAAGTTTTTAATACGCGATAGGATGTGAATTTTCTTCGAAATATTTAGAGCATAACACTATAGACTTTTTTCAATGGTAATTAAGGATGACAGTGGGATTTATTGGGTTAAATACTAAGATAAAGTCGAGTAAGGCTAGAATTCATTGAACGTTGTTGCGAAAAAAAAAGTTTCGTTTGAGTGCGTCTCGTGTGCAGTTTCATAGATACGAGTATAATTTATAATTTTTTACTCTACTTTATGCTAGACCCATTGAGAAATTACTCAAAACTTTCGCAACACTTCATCTACTAATCATACTCAAACTCATTAGATTTTTTAGAAACGCTATGTCTTTTATTCATGAGCGTTATAAGATAGCTTATTTGGTATATTTTTTAACGAGTTCATAATCTTTTAAGGATTTTTTTCTCATCAATTCCTTCTGATATTTTTGTCATACATATTTTTGAGTTGCTCTCAGCTTGAGTGAAAAGAAAATAAAAACATTTTTCTGTACACACTTTTTTCCGAGTGTCACACGAAGGTATGACATCTATATTACCCCATGAATACTGTGGAATGACAACAACTTGACTATTTTTTCAATGAGCCAATTTAAAATCCAGCACTTACATGTGGCTTGTGAATCCTGTTCAAAATACAGTTTTACCTCCGTTATTCAGTTAAAATTTATAGTCTTCGTTATTCAGTCACCTCGAGATGATTTCCTGTTATATGTTTCGATAAATCACGCTTGCAGTTGTTGCGGTTAGTTATGGTACTTGTATTAAAGTACCACAAGGATCAGTCTTTGGGCTGACCACTTGCTGGGATGGGCATGACATGTCCTTCCCAAATTAGTTTCGTAAATGCAGTGTGGCCTTTGCACTGCATGTTGGAAATTGGGTAATTATTATTGTTTATCCCCTTGTATTGCAGTTTCGCTCGTTTTACATAATTAATGATTAATTAGGCGTGCAAGATATATTCTTGAGTTTTTGTAAAACTGGCTCGTCGGCACATGAGGACGCGATAAGACTAGCTCACTTTCCTGGAAGCACAGCCACGACATTTGTTGGATCTCGTCTCGTTGAGAATGCGGAAACTATTCTGTTGAAAATATCGAGTTCTCTTCATCAAAGGATAAATATCGAATTTATTTCATTTCTGATAGTATGGGCAAGATCTTCCTCTTGCTGTAGCCGCAAGCTTTCAGCTTTGGATGCTGCCTAAAATGTATCCTCGGTACAGGGAAGATTGGGAGAAACATTTTCCTCTTAAAGAAGATTGTTACATGCACTGCCGCAAAGAGAGTTAACTACGAGCGGATCTAGCTGGCGAGCTGAATTTTAGGTCTAAATTGCCGCTTGCAGTCGTATTGAGTCTAAATTTTACCAAAGTGGTTGTACTTCCATGCAGATGCTCTTCACGAGACCGATTGTTTCAGTTTATTCATATGACAGTTATGCAAAGGTTAAGTTCTAATCATTTCAAAATGACTGTCTCACATTTACATTAAGGAGCTCTTCTTGAAATATTTCGAAGTTGTGATGTTCCAAACCTTAGTGGCATTTCAATTAGTGTAGAAAATATTAAATTTATGTAACACGTTGACTGCTTGGTGACCTATCGGTAATTACGAACTAACTTGTTACATACTCTTTTTCCACACAAAGTGAAGGCAAATTTCAATTCATCTTCGTTCACCTTCAGGCTGGATGTTGAAATTGAGCTGAACCAACTCTAGTTAACCTGTTTAAAACACGGTGAAAACATATGATTCCTTGGATAATACTTGAGTACTCGAGTTATTGTGCCATGTATATGGTATTCATCAATGAAATTTTATTAAGTACTCATGGTTCATATCCAAGGTAAAATAAGTTGTATAACTTGCGTTGTGCAGCTCTTTGGGATGGTGCTTCCGATATTGGACGACATCCTTAGACTTAAATTTCTACTCAATTGCATGTGAATTTGTTACCGCAACTGCGTATTTATTTTTGTTCATCTAAACAAGGAAACTACAAAATGATCCCATTAGGTACCACTAAATATATAGTTCATTTATGAAACAGTAAACTTACGTACGATTTCAGTTATTTCCCATCTTTTTCGAGACAGACTTTAGCACAAAAGGGGAAATATTGTACAATTATATTTCACATATTTCTTAGAATGGAAAGAAACTTATTTGAGCATTCAAGTCATTTTACAATTCTGCTACTTACAACCTTACTCTACCAACTATTGCAACCGCTCAAACGTAGTCAACGAGTTAAGTAGATCTGGGATTGGGTTAATTGGCGAATCAATTGGCCCTGTGGATGGACAACTAATTTTCGAGTAAGAATCTATCAATTCCGTGTAAAGGTTTACAAGCTTGCGTCAGTTAAAGCTTGTAATATTTTATCCCATGATGGTAACGGTAACTCAAAAAAATTTTCACAAATGATCAATCTATTTCTCAATTTCACTGTAGATCATCATGTCAATTATTAAAAAAGCTCGGTATTTTTTTGCATAAAAGATGTCATTCATTAGTAGCATTCTGGTCTGGCCGTTCAAATTTGTCTTTCGAGCTACTGAAATCCAGAAACTGGGTAAGCTGTAGTCAAGTGACGTCACAAGAAGGACAAAGGATGCATTCACTCAACCTAAAAATAGAAATTGGTTTCATGCGTAGATCTAGCGAGTTAAAACGGCTTCATGTTCAAAAGAAATACCCGTTCATAAAGAGTAGTTCAATAATTATCTGAAGCTCCAATATTTCTTCAAGGTTCCCCAGTTCGGAATTAACTGAGGATTGCTAAAATATAAAATTCGTCGTTGATTCCAAATGCACTACAAATAAGGTAATATATATCTGTCGTAGAAATTTTAAACAAATTCACAAATAAAAAAGAATGAACTCCACTGATATGATATATTTCACACAAACGAGTCTCGATCACTGGTAGAATCACATAAAAGAGTGGCAACGGAGGTTAGAACTCTTATTAGGTACTAATGAAAAGTGATAATTTTGTATCCATATCACAAAATAGGCGGATAATATACGTCATAATTTTGCACTCCACTAATCACGATGAAATAATAGATCAAAATATAAAATAATGATAAAATACGAGCCTAGAAAGTCGGTTTATCTCGAGGAAATAAATATATAATGTGACAAATCTACACCTGCTTTTGTGCAGGCAAAAGAAAAAAATGAAAACTAAGTTTTTGAAGGGGAGTTTAACTTTCTTGTTTATGTTTGCTGTCATTTTCCTCTATCGGGATCACCATGAACGCCAAAATGACATTTTTGAAAGGGATCTTGTACAGACGCTTGGTGACGTGCAGCAACTACGAGGTGAACCTGACGTCTCTCGTCCTCCATTTGTGATAATCATTTGTAACGGTAAGAGCCTTTAATTTATTAAGTGTTCCTTATGTCACTACGATATTTTATGAAAAACTTATAATATATATATTAGCATTTATGCCACACAACCCATGCTAAGAGTCTTCAATTTGTTGTATCACAAATGTCTCCACGATATTTTATGAAACGTTTTCTCTTACAGAGGTGTTTGTGTCACACTGACACAACCCGCAGTAAGAGTGTGCCCTATGTGTAACTAATTATTAGTACCTACGATAAGATATTTAATAGTGGTACTATACTGTAACTACGATACGATTTTTAATAAAAAACTTAGAATCTATAACTGTTTAACCGTCACACAACCACCACAACTGAATTAAAACTTCATGTGGAACATGTTGATCGCAAACAGGTGTTTTATAAGCAGTTTTTGACCAAGAATGTGTATCTCATAAACTTTCAGCAAAATTTGACATTGAAGCTAATACTGGTTTTTTACTTACAATGTGTCGTTTGAAGGATATCACTTTACAGTACAGCTCCTAGCGCTACTTTATTTGCAGTGCTACCGTTTTTGCCAAATTTGCCGTACTTTTTCGCTGTCGAATGTCATAACAAAATTTTCAGCAGTGGGCCAGCGTTATCTCCGCGAAACAAAAAGCAGGTAATGAAAGATTTAAGGCTTTTTCCATGGAAAGACTACACGCTAGAAGCAGGGAGGCAGACGGCTGACAAGTTTAGAACCCAAGGCTCAGTAGAAACCATGCAACTTCAGGACACTGTCGAACAATAACGACGTCTGAGATGATAAAAATGATACTACCATAAATTATGTATGTTCATTGCTTTAACCAGATAAATCATTCGGGATTAATTAGGTTTCATACAGCTTCTGTAAGTTTATTTGCTTTCAATCGAACAATATCCTAGATTTTTTTGTCATTTCTTCCAATTATGTGAACAGAAATGAATACTGACACAACAATTGTCTACTTCTTATTGTTTGCCTTTCAATTTGAAGCCTTTATGTTGAGAAATACTTAAAATCCAATATGTTGTAATACATTTGATGAATCAACACTTTTGGAAATGAATGAAGTGTTGGTAAAATCCGATTTTAGATTATTTCGATTATTTTTTATTTTAACTATTTATTATTCATTCTAATGTGCATTCAATTTGTTTGTCTTACGGAAATTTTCACAACGAATATCGTTTCGTTCTTCCCTAATTACCTCTGCAATGAATGACTCATAAAATTGATCGAATTTTCAACATTATGATTAGGCAAATCGTGCGGTAATTACGAAATCCTTCGATACTATTTTGATGCACTACATTATGACATCAATTCCAGTGTTAGTTTAAAAAATTAAATTTTAGTCTCCAGTAAGAAACTTGGAAAATGATTATCTGAATTTGCTCTAATGAACAATAACAAGTAAATTTGTATGGCTAGACAACGAAAACACGTGCGTTTTGGCGGATAAAAACGAAGTCAGTTTTTCTGGGATGAGAGAATGGTTGAGTACGAGTAATAGGCATTGCGAAATGATGTAGCATTTTTCTCGTACATCTTGTATATTTCTTTAGGTAGAGTTTCATTTTGGTTCCCGTATTTTAATTTGGTAAGAAAATTGGACTCATTTCAAAATGTTGTATTCAGGACGCAGAAATGCATGAACGATTTTCGCATTGTCTCCGTTTAGGTATTGTAAATTTTTCTAGAAGTTTCGAGTTAAGTATTATCTCCAATGGAATAAAAAACCAACGAAAATTGGGTTTTGTTATGTGTAGATAGGGAGTATAATTTTCTTCGTATTTTTGTTAAATGATCGTGAGTAGTTCAATGATCGCTATCTTTGGATCTCCTGTCACCTCGAAAAAACTATATTTCATTTTCTCACAGTATTTCTGAGGCTAATTATAACGTTTTGCATCACCTCACATCAATGAAATATTTTTTCGGTACATCTGTTTCTAACTTTTTGGTAATTTCGCTATACCCTTACCTCTAGAAATGACTATGTCAAAACGCTACCGTCGTATTGGACGGAGCGAGTATGAAAGTAAACATTGCAAGCTTAAGTTCACGCGCGAATTTTTGTGAAATTTGCATAACATCTCTGAACAAAAGTCCAAACGTTCTCAAATTGGCGTAACTTTGGAATCAGATTTCTTTGTGTCGCCTGTGAAGCGATGTAGAATTTTGTAAAAACTCGTTGTCACCGAGAAGAATCATTTATACAGAAGCAAATATTTTAATTTTTGCATGGATTTCAATTTATTACCGCCGAACTAACGTGAAACGTGAAGATATATTTAATAAGAATAATAAATCATGACTTTTACTAATCCGTAATGTCTTAAATGTTTTCTGATTTCGGCTTGGCATAAACTTGATTGTTCAATTTTGTATTCAAAGTTTGCTCAAAGAATTTCATTTCTCACATCTTCATGAGCAGAAATAAATGCTTGCGTCTCAATAATCTAAAATTTTCTCATAATATATTGTCAAGCACAGTTGCTTCATCTGACACATTGACTTCAGGTTTAATCATAAACACATGCTTGTACTGTGAGAAAATGAAGAGACCTGGTTTTCTCACAATTCAAACTTGACCAGAGCTCTGATTCGAGTGCGTACAAGTGAGTCGTTTCCACAGACGGCGCCCCGCAGTTACAGAAGAAGTCCAGAATGAACAAATTCAACACGCAACTCATGCAGGCCAAGGTGCTCATCAAGTCCGCCGTGACACTGGCGCGCTCCAGTGTGAGGTGAGGCCAAAAAGAGCAAAATTTGAGATGTCTGTGGGGGAGGAGATTGTCCTTCTCCATGCGAAGTTTCAATAAATTTTCGACTGGTTAAAAGGCGGAGAAATTCCATGAACTGTAACTAAATGATTGCACAAGTCATTTACATCTCTAGCGCTCTTCGGATTTACGAAGCGTTCAAGCCTCACGGCAGTATTAGGAATTCATCGATCTACACATTCTTCTGTTGGCGTCCAGTTTTAAAATCTATTCATCTAAGAAGTTTTTCATGAAGTATTTAGCTTTAGATTTAAATAAACATTTTTTATGTCAAAAGAAAAACAATGGGAGAAACAATTTAAGCAACGCAAAAACGCACTTGAGTTAGGGCGGCTCCTAGGCATATAGACGGATTGCGTACACTCGGACAAATTTTAACACACTTGTGTGTGTCATCAGAGAAATCTTAGCACACATGGATTGGCATCCCTAAACGCATTTCCAATCAGGAAATCTCAAGATATTTGTATATATAATCAAATTTTTAGATTTTGTAGCTCGAAACATATATTCACAGCCTGGGATGGAAAAAATAAAAGATTAATGTGAAATAGCACTGATTTGCGCAATGCATGTTACGATTGGCACATTTGAGTTCATGGTATCAACCCGTGACACACAAAAGTGTGTCAAAATATTTTGGTTTATGTTGTATATTGATAACTCAATGTTGTGTTTCGGTTTTGTGACTAGTTGATTCTCAGGGTGTCAGTTTCGTGATAAAATTTCTCTCAGTGTGTTACTGAATTGAATTTGCAGCTCTGTATTTAAATTTAAACGACTATGTATTTGCTCTGTTTTCAAATTCGTTTTCAATTGCAGCGGTAGTTGACCGATGTCTTTTTGAAAGTTGACGGAAGAGACTCAGACCCGCGGCTTGTGTTCTCCATTTCCTTTCATGAATTTGTGCAGGAGTTCAATTCTATTTTCCATTTTAAGAATTTGTGAAATTATTTGTTTGTTCCTATAAGGAGTTACATACGAACGGAATGAGCACCCTGGACGCGAGTACGGTCATTTTTAAAAATGCCCAATTGTAATATTGGAAAAATCCACTCAGAGATGAAAAGAGTTATCCAGAGCCTTCAAAAACATGAAATAAATTTGTTGCCACCTAGGAGAACAAAATCAGCTTCAACCATGCAAAATATATCGATATTCACCCAGCTGACTCATTCAGATCGAAATTGGTCTCAGAGCTCGAGAGATTATTTGATGTCACTGAATGATTTCCACGAATTACGAAGTTAAACTCTGTCGACACCTATTGAACGATCTTAAAACCGATCTGCAACCGTCATCACTTCTTAAATAACAAAAAAAAATGTCACGATTCATCCCAAGTAAATTTGGCGTTTCCAAGGTTCAGTCGGCCCTCTCCTATTTTCGATTTTCATCAATGATTTCCCCACCATGCCGACAAACATAAAAATCTCCATGTCTGTATGCTGATGATGTACAAATTGTCATAACAAGTTCGACAGATCTGAAAGAAACGTGTCAACGTTGAAAACCTTCTAAGAAACCTGAAATTTTGGAATGAAAAAATAACCTCAAATTTAACACTGGTTAAACCCAATGCATTATTTTTTGATCAAAAAATGAGATCAGAAATCTACCAAAATTTCCGCTAACATTTGGAGACGATAAAATTAAATCCGTAGATAAGGGAAAAAATATTGGCGTTTGGTTTGACAAAAAGATGACTTTCAAACCACACGTAGCAACATTATTTAACAGAAGTAGCGGAACCTTAATGTTCTTCCATCGGGTTTATTGGTGATTCAGTTTTTAGTAGTATCGCGTTTAGACTACTGCAGTTAAGTCTGGGGAGATTTACCTAAATGTCTTAAAAAAGAATTGCAAAAATGTTGAACTTTGCAGCCAAAGTAATATGCTAAGGTAATTTCAAGAAACGCGATCGTGCAACCCCTCTTTTAAGAAAAGTTGGCTGGACCCCAATACCTAACAGATTTATGATCCAAAAAGCTCGACATTTGTTCTCATCTCTGTTCCTCCTCCCTCGGAGTAACGCAGATGTGGCAAAAAAATTTCCATCCAATATTTCAAAGAAAAAAACAAATCGGAGGAATGATGTCTTGGTTAGTAACCGTCCATCTGACGTGATATTTGTAAAATCCATTGTGTTGTAATACATTTTATGTATTAACATTTCATATATCAACATTTTTTATGGGAGAAATGTGGATTTTATTATTCCTTCTTTCTCTGCGCACTGTTAGCACTGAACTCCAAATCAAAACTAACTCTAAATTTCAGTAAATAAAATTGTTACCCTAGCTCATTGCTTAATCTATTTCTACGTGCCAAAATTTTGTAGATATTTGCTACTCACAAGTGATATCCAGCCATCACAGTATCTCCATTTTATTCCTTGTACATTGTACCCATGTCCGTATGATGTTGAAGAGAATACCGAGAGGAATTGAAGCCCGAGATGTTTTTTGTTGTTATTCTTAGACTGTAACTTGATTTCTCTTGAAATTCTGTTAGAATATTGAAAACTAGTTCACTTGTTCGGTTTTTGGGAGTTTTTTATTTTATTTTATTTTTTAAGTAATTTCTTTCGATTGCACTGAGCAATACAGTTGTCATTTCGATGAAGCAATTGGAAAATTGTTTTTTCTTTTTTGTTAATTCTTTCCCATATTCATTTTCAATAGGTATATATATGTAGATGTGTGTATGTGTTTGTGTACGAGTGTGTATATATATTTGTATACACGCGCATACATATGCATACATGTGTATATCTAAATTTGTTAATGTTTCTATTTTTTGGCGCAAAAACAAAACCTCAAGGCCCATTGCATTTCTCTTAATGCTCTGTGACTACCTAACACTAGTTAATACTGAAACCAGTTAACGCAGTTAACCAGTTAACACGAAACCACATTTCAGAATCAACTCGATAGTCCGATAAATAAATCTACTGCACTAGCTAACTGTTTCAAAAATAGATCTATAACTATCCCAGAGGGCGTTTCTGTGAATAGGACAAATGAAAAATATAAACAGACAAATGAAAGAAAGCGTAATTTGAGCATGTGATTCATGAAAAATTATCTTTCCGTCCGTGCAATGAACAAGCTATGAATTTCATTTTGCGTGTGTGTTTGTTCACATGTTTCTAGATGTGGGTGTTGCGCGATGGTTTAATGAATTACTTATTGACTAAACTTTTCTCTGTACTTGACAATCATTTAGGATTGTCAAAAAGAGCTTTCGGTAAAGCTCTTTTTGTCTTTTCTTATTTCGATTCAAATCTTAATTAGGAAATTTTGAAGGATTCTCAAGTAGTTTTTAAATTATTTATAAATTGTCAGCCCTCTCTTCGTGTATAACTATCCGAGATATCAAATTTAGGTTGTTTCTCTCACTAACAAAATTAGCCCTCAACATGATTAGTCGGTTAATAAGCCTAGTATGGTGTGTCATGTGTCTATCAATTAAGGACTTTAGTATTAAGAAATTTTTAAAATCTAATGTGTGGTAATGCATCTAGTGTATCAACTTTTTTGGAAATAAACTTTTTTTTTATTTTTTCCTACTCTTACATACAATGCCCCTATTATATTGTGATAATAATACAATTCTCTTTATCAGAATCCGCAGATCTTACAACTCAATTGCCGAGCCTGCTTCACCTATTCCGATGGAACACTTTTAAATCCTTATCATTTAGCGTCTTGTGACTGAGTCTCTTCGACAGGTTCATCATCCTGGGCAACGACGATTCCATACTCCCAGCCCTGGAGGAGTACGTGGCTCCATGGCCACAATCCTTCCGCCACCGCCTGCATTTGAGCTACAGGCCAGTCTTCTTTCCGGAGAGCTGGCAGCTGATGAACCTCTACGAGAAATGCGCCACCGAGAAGTTGTTTCTGCCGTGGGTTCTGCCTGAGCTGGACGCCGTTGTTTACATGGACACTGACCACGTGTTCATGAGGCCGCCTGAGCACCTGACGCAGCATTTCAGGCTCTTCAACGAGCAGCAAGTGTTGGGGGTGGCACCTGTTGACGGGTTTTACCTCCAATCCAATACTAAGGTAAAATATGGTGCTCAGTGTTCGTGGTATTGTAATCTTGGTTTGTTCTTTCATTTTTTGTAAATCGGGACGTCCTTATTTCTGTAGTGCTTTTATTTGCTTCTAACGTTAGTAGAGCACACAAAGCTCTTAACGTAGTCAAATTCTTTATAAGTTCAACAGTATGTACGACAACAGGGTTTTGACGCATAATTGATACAGATCTATAAAAAATAATAATTGCATTTGCGCAAAATTTATTTTGACAGCGCACGATTAAGGGAATGGTGACCATTTTCCAAAAAAATATTATTGGACCTAGAACCGTCTAATTTGGTGCACATATAGAAAAAGCATGAAAAAAATTTTTGGTGTCGTTTAACAAATTCGATTTCTTCATAGAAAATAAGATTTTTGCAAAAACCGAAATTTGGGAAGGGTGTTTGAAACGCATCTTTTCCGTCAGTTTTTGAGCTACCGTAATGAAATAAAGTTTCATTGGGTGCGGAAAAATTTGGGTAATGAAGAAACGGTTTAACAGTTTCCAAATTTTTACTCTGAAAATTTAAAGAAAATGTTAAAAACTTGACCTTTTTTTCGTAAAATTTTGTAAGTTTTGAACGTTCAATCACAACTTTTGATTGAAGACGAAATTTGAAAATCCTAAACCGCAACTTTATTGCCCGAGTCTTTTTGCATCCAACGATACACATATCGCTTATGTAGTTCAAAAACTGACAGAGAAAATGCATTTTGAAACCCGAAAATTGGTACTTCACAAAATAGACAAAAAGGTAAACATCCTAATTATTTGGTTTTAATTTATTTCGGAGCCAGTTAGGGCCCAGGCAATTATTAATCAGTAATAAAGAGATAAAGAAGCTTGCATAGCTACCGTGATGTATCACCAGTTAGGGCCCAGGCAATTATTAATCAGTAATAAAGAGATAAAGAAGCTTGCATAGCTACCGTGATGTATCAGCAAACGTATTCTGTTGACACGGTGAAACCACACCTACCCCCTACCCCCATTTCCCCCTGTTTGAAACACCCGTAGCAGGCGAGCGAGCGAATATACGAACCTCAATTCTTCACAGCATTTTCCTGACGTCTTACACTTTCTATAGCAGCCAATATCGAAGTTTTGAAATATTTCATAATTTTTACCGAATCAAGGGGTGCATAGATTTCTGTGCACACCTTCTCGTAAGTATTGATAAAGTGTACAATTCTATGAATCAGCAAATTTCTTGAACATTCAATGTGGAACCTTGACTCCATTAGTTACATGAAATACTTGTAAAACATTAGGAGAAGAACCCTAATTCCCCAAAAAATGCTAAGTAATATACCAGATAAGATTTATTTTTGTAACAGCTCAAAAAAGCAGAATTTCATCAAATGATTTTTCACAAACTCGACATAAAGAACAAAAAGTCGCTTGTGCAAATTATTTGAAAAGACCGACACTCAATCCAGACGGGGGAGCTCGTACAAAGAGTGTTTCAAAATGTACGTTGACTAATCCGGAAGGAAAAATTCGTTCATAAAACATTTTGAAGGGACGACATCTAACTCACAATGGAAAACTCATACGAGGAATATATTAATATCAAGACTTCTAATCCAAGTGTAAAATTCAGATAGAGAGTGTTTTGATAGTGCGACATCAAAATCAGAATGATATAGGCACATAGAAACTGGGACTCTGAACCTACTCCTGTTAGCCCAAGACTCTGCATTGCAGATCCCATTCTACGGCAAACAAGGGCTCAGCTCGGCGCTGCTGCTGACCAACCTGACGCGGTGGCGGAGGCTGCCCTTCCAGTGGCAGCCTTTGGTGACCAGCGTGGCGCAAGCGTTCCGTGAAGGCATACCTACTGGCGATCAAGACATACTAAATATTATTTTCAGTGAGGTAATCTAAACAGCTTGGAGTGACAGAGCCGTTTTTAACATTATATTCAGGGTGGTTAGTCATCTGTTTTTCATTCAGGTGGTCTCAATGCTGCTGCATCCAATAATGACGTTTTTAGTCGAGCTACCACCCTCAGTTTCCAATTACCCTCAGTTTAGTTGAGCCACTACCCTCAGCGCTATGGTGTCTTCATTGAAGCAGTGTAATCTCCTTTATAACGTTGGAAGATATCATGGACTTCATTTCATATCCTACTATTGCGTGTTTTGTGTCCAGCTGGGTTGTAATCCCAAACTTATTAGGATTAGTTATTCCTAAATGTAAAAGTGATAATTAATTCATCAGCAAAACTTGGAGTTGAGGTGGTTATTGAAGCATTTCGACGAAGACGTCGATCGATTCGACGATTCCGTCTATCCACTGAATCCCGTCCGCTAGATAAATTTTTCTTGTCAGCTACTACTATGTACTCGTTCTTTCTTTTTTCTTGTACTACTATGTACTGAGGATCGCATTATGGTGTATGATCCTACCATGTAAACACATTCTCGTGGAATGAACATAAGCCATGCAATCAGTATTTAAATTTTCCCCCGTGCGCTACCCCGACAGGTTTTTATTTTCCTACAGAATAAAAACAAGTAACGCAAGTTTTGTGTTCTGACCTTCAATATGCTTAATTTCAAGTCGAGGCTGTAATAGCTACACGTGCGTCGTACTTCGTTTTATCCTACTGTTCTGGTATGATTCTTCTTATTCATGTTCATCGCTTATTTTGTGGACAAATCACTCTTTTTAAAGCAATGATTTAATTTTTCAGTCTAGAATAGTTTTCAACTGAGAATTGTTTTGCGAATTTAGAGAGTTAAATATATTAAATACTCAAAAAATTTTGGCCAACTATTTACTAGTAATTGATAACACACTTTGATAAAATGGAATGACAACGACCCGCAATCAACAGTCAAGAGGATAATGTGTATAGGGTGGCGCATAATTATAACGCAGCCTTTAAAAAAATTAATAATAAATAAACTATGAAAGGTATAACGATAGGGTTAATTGAAACCGATAGAGGAACTCTTAAAGTTTATTTACATGTCGTATCCTGTCTACAGATACCCAGTGTATATTGCGGTAATAAATAAGGGTGCGTTACTTATGCGCCACCCTGTACAAATGCACTCAGCTTACAGGAAATCCAGTGATGTCGATAATATTACGAGGTCTCAGTATTTGCGTTAATTTTAGTAGGTCGGATACGTTTTTTAGAATCACAGATACAGAAGCCTGTTTACAACTATGTAATAAGCTCAGGATGCCGAGTGAGTCCAAGATATTTCTAAGTCAAACATTGACATTGGCATAGGCCCTCTCGAGATGAAGTCTCGCCTAATAGGAAATGTTCTCTACCGCTACCAAGGCTTAACGTAGGCAGTCAAGGGAAATATTACCGCTGGTAACCGACATTGAATGACTAACAGGATAAAATTAAAAGAGCGTATCCTTGCCATAACTGCATTGTTTTATATAGAAATAAAAACTATATTTCTCTACATTTTTACAATAATGATATTACCGGAATCTCGCGTCCTATTCAGACGTAATTTAGCACAATTAGCAGCTCATTTCAAGTACACACACACATTATTTCTTTCGCTTGAGATTGAACGCGATCATTTTTGTCGAGGTGTAATTCTGGTGTATAATTCATGCGGCAGTGCCAAGAAGTCTACGGAATTTCTCCCTCAATAACGCTTGATACGATGTTTAGTTTGATTTCCTTGATTTTTTATAGAATAGTCACTTGGTTTTCGTCGACATTCATTTCTTTCGCATGGTAACGCTTTTCTCAAGCAAATTGGTGAATTTAGCAGTTATGTGTTATGTCTCATAACAAGGTATCCCTTAGCGAATGAAACAAATAACACTAATCTCTCAGATTTAATTTCATTACACAGGTCAGACAACCGCGCATTCCTGCTACTGTGACAGTTGATACACAAGCTGCACATCAAAGGAGAATTAATTTTGGGCATCAAAAACAACAGGACTCACCAATTCTGCTTACGAAGCGCGAGGAAGTTACTCAAGCAAATGTCCAATTATGTTTTCATATTTGACTTGTTTGTTATGGAAGTATCACAGTATTATAAAAGCCCCCTCTGATCAGTACTTACGGTAAATGAAACAAGGTAAAGTCATTTTTATAGAAAAGAAATACATCCTCTTGTTTGGCTAGCCGCCAACAGAAAGGCTTAACTTGAAACACACTGAATGACGTCATCATTGCCACATGCCATTAGGCCAATAGCGGTGCCAGATTTAGGGCTAGCAGCAATCAAAGATGAAATCTGAACGATGCTATTGGTTCGATGCCATCACGCCACCATTATGACACGGCCCACGAAAAAAGACTAGTTAAACCTTACCTTGTGTCTTCTACCGTGACAGTACCCCGAGTACATCTACGACCTCAGTTGTGACTGGAGTGGTGACATCGAGCAGTGCATCTCAGCCAACTGGCACTGTGACACCATAAAAGACACGGGCTTCTCCCTCGTGCACGGGGCAAGACATCGGTTCTTCCCGGACCAGTTTATTGGCGACGTATTTTTCTCCCTTCCAATGCATGTAAGTGTCGTTCAACACTCCTCTCTGAATGGTTTCTTCTTCCAAGCAAAAGAGGGAACAAACTTACTCATTTTAACTTTTTTGCTGGTACATTTATGATTTTAGGCGCTCAAGTATAGTTCCTACATAGGGCGGCTAAAATCATAGATGTTTCGCCGAAAAAGTTAAACTGGGGTCTTTCGGTCATAATTCAGCCCTTTTAAGTCTACACACTCAGGTGTGTTTGGATTATTAACTATCCAACCTTTGTTCTTCGTTTCTTAAAAGAAACAAAGGAGTAGGAAAATTAACTAGATAATAGTCACTTACTATGTAATATGTCCGTTTCACAAAAAAATTGGAGGCAGTTTCTTCAATCAGTCGCAGTTTTTTAATAAATTAAGGTGTGTTAGAAATCTTTCACTTTTTGTCAAATTTATCGAGAAGCCAGTAAAGAAAATTAGCTCAGCAATGCACACATTCTCTCAAAACTATTTTATAGAAGCACAAATCTAATTTATTTAATTAAGTTATTTACTTTACTTTGTTTCCCACTTAAATATACGTCTCAATTTAGAATACCATTTATCTCCCTAATATTTAATATATTTTAGATCTCTTTCTTTGTTTTTTGAGAAAATCAACTTTCTAGTAGATCACATGTTTCTAAAATGAAGCGTCTGTTTAATTTCAAAATACTGACGAGAAAATTCAAGAATCCAGAATGATTTCGCCAGAGTTGGCCGAACCCTTAAAGTTCATGAACCAATGCGAAAATAAGGCTAGTGATTGAATTAGGTACACGGGAACACTTGCAATTTAAGAATTTTTGCCATTCTGTGAATAAGTTATGTATTAATGTTAAACAAATCCGTTATTTCTCCTTGATTTTTCAAAAACAAAAAGTTAAATGAATCATCACTAAACGCTGCTTTATATATTATCACCAACACTGATAAATAACTCATTTCATTAGCAGGCTTTTACCCTAAGTGATGCCTACGATCGCTTAGACTTTTCCTGTTTCGATGTCATTTCAAAGCTCGATGATAAGCATTGTTTAACTTTTCCTTAACATCATTTCACACCAAATAGTTTCTCTATTTCAGACTTGTGATTAATAAATTAAAAAAACCTTACACAAGTACAGTTGTGATTGTGGTATAATGCATAATTGTTTTTTGCATTTAAGCAGACTAAGTAAGCTAAAATCGGCCTTATATTAGTTTCAGACTTGTGATTAATAAATTAAAGAAACCTTACACAAGTACAGTTGTGATTGTGGTAAAATGCATAATTATTTTTTGCATTTAAGCAGACTAAGTAAGCTAAAATCGGCCTTATATTAAGAGAACGAAGCGGTCTAAATTGGAGCGTGGAAATTTTGGACTCACGGCACTACTATCTATGACTGCTTTTATTTTCGTCTAAGTTATTTTGGATCCGAGTGAAACATTAATGGACCCGAGTGCTGTGCTGGTGTCAAAGCGAAAGACGCGTAGGATTTTACATTTCTTCGAAGCGTTGTAATTGAATGCTGTATCTGAGATCCCTAAGAAGACAATAAGCCCATAGTTTTTATAGACTGCATGAATAATTAGTATAAATCATTCAGTAAATTATTTCCATTTCTTTCTATTTTTAGTTATATCTATTTTTGCGGACACCAAACATCTTATTTTTTTATTTTCTGTGCGTTATATCTCCTTTGTTATGACAATGGGAGTCTCATTGAACACATCAAATTGGTTGGTCCGTCTCTCTGACACTCATAAGGAAGCTTAATGACCGTTTAACTATGTGGTACGAGTTTCACCAGTGCAAAATGCACAAGTACAATAATATTTTTGTCTCATGTATAGATATAGTTATTTGTTATCCGCATCTGAAAGATTTGTCGTAAGAAAATTTAGACTGACGTCATTTTTACCTGGTCGTGCACACCAGTCATCATCATCTAACCAAATAATAGCCGTTGTGTGCTGATTTACTTAAGATTTGTTTGGTGTCCGCTTCTTCTGTCTCTGTCATGCTCATAAGAATGCTTAATGACCGCATCTGTGATACAAGCTTCACCAGAGCACTAGTACTAGAATATTTTAATCGCAGGTACTATTAGGATGGATACATTTGTTTGTCATCTATTTCTTCAAGATTTATTCAAAGAAAATATTGAATCCCGTCATTTTTGATGGGCTGTGTACACTAGTTTAACCTAATGATACCCGTTGTGTGTTTATTTATATATTTATTTATATATCTGTTTGGTGTCCTCTTCTTAAGAAACATAGGATGTCTGGGTTTGAGGTATCATGGATACCGAATTCCTCAGTATAACATGAAAAGATGGCCTTTACATGCATTGATATGTTTGACATTCTATCAGGATACGTTCGTTTAGGATATGTTTGGTTAGATTAGGATAAGATAGGCCAGCATAGGTTATGTAATTCGGACAGAATTTTTACACGGGTCCACCTAGGAGATTCAATGGGTCCGAGGAATTTCCACGGGCCCTGTTAACTACCTAACACCCTTGGTTTATTTGTTTTGAGTCCGCTTCTTCCATTTCTCTGTCATGCTCATGAAGATACCCATAATGACCGTATCTGTGATACGAGTTTCACCAGTGCGCAAGTACAATAATATTTTTTATCACGGGTACTGTTGGGATGGATGTATTGTTAGTCATCCACGTCTGGAAAGTTTATTCAATAAAAGTATTGAATCCCGTCATTTTTGGCGGGCCGTGCACACTAGTACCTAATAAATCCTTAGTGTGCTTACTCATATATTTGTTTAGTGTCCGCTTCTTACGTATCTCTATCACGCTTATAAGGATGACCGTATCTGTGATACGAATTTACCAGTGCACAAGTACAGGAATATTTTCATCACGGGTGCTATTAAGATGGATATTTGTCATCAACACCTGAAACTTTTAATTCATAAGAAATATTGAATCGCGTTGTATTTGATGGGCCGTGTATACATTATTATTTAATTAAACTCGTAAAACACTCCAAGTGGTTAGTGACGTAATTTTTTTTTACTCTTTGATCACTTGAACAACTGAAAAGCGTGATGAGTGTATCTGTGATACAGGCTTCAGTGCTAACAGATATATTTAAACACTCGAAAATATAGTTCATCCTGATGAAACCAGTGATTGAATAACTATCTTAGTTCCACGAAGTGATGAAACATGTATCACAGATTAAGGGGTTCTCCGAGGCCCCTGCCAGGCCCCTGTCGGTCCGATGAGCATTTTTCATGTTTTTGTTGAACAAGGGCCCTTAGGTGGTGGACCATTCGGTCCTAAAATTTTATGGATGGCGATACGGACACTAGATCCCCCCACCCCCCCAAGGGGGGTGTAAGGGGACCAAAAATTCCGAATTTTTGACCCCATTTCGACCTCATATAAAAAGAAAAAAAAACCGTAAATGGAACTTTTTCTGCTGTAACTTTGTTTGCAATGCTTCAAGGATTCTAAATCTGTCTTTGGTTTTGTTCTCGCATGAAAACTCAATGACTTATATTCTTTTGAAATTTCAATAAAAATGAACTAAAAAACTAACATGTCAAATTTTTTCAAAAACTAAGGCCTGAATCGAAAAAAATAAATGGATAAAATTGTGTTTCTTTTGAAAAGTTACATATTGTAATCAGATTTCAAAAGAATCAGACTACAAATTTAAAATTTAGTAGTTTATAAAATTTTGTTTTCCATTTTATTTTTTTTAAATACAAATCACAGTGTGAACATGAAGTTATGCATGGAGATTATCGACATAAAAATGAAAACAGCATTCATTTACATAAATTGTCCTTATATTACACTTCAACAAAAAATTTTGTTTTGTAGCTCATACCCAAAACCTCGAATTTTCAACATTCAAAAGAATAGAAGTCATTAAGTTTTTATGTTAGGAAGAAAACAAAGACAGTTTTAGAATCCTTGGAACATTTCTAACAAAGTTATATTGCTACTTTTTCCATTAAATTTTTTTTATCATAGCTCAAATCCAAAAATTTCGGTATTTTTTACATATTGGTCAAATATCACATATATCACATATAATTTTTCGGAAAAACTAAGGCCTGAATCAAAAAATTTTTTGAGTTCAAATATGTTTGTCTTGAAAAAATACATATACCGACCAAATTTCAGACCAATCGGATCAAAAAAATTTTTTTCCGGAGGACCCCCTTTAAGCTTGGTTTTGGAAGAGTTCATTCACTTCTTTTTTAATTTCAAATCTATAAAGAACGAAAGACACGCAAAAATGAGGAGAAATTTACCCAAAATATAAGTAAGGTTTTGGGAGAAGTTAAATTGTAAAAATTCCATGCATGTCATAAATAAATAACATAAATACAAACCATACAATTGCATAAATATGTTATGGTTAATATAATGCCAGACAGAGGCGTAGATTCCTAAGACCAACTATCAAACTGAAACCATATGCGGGACTTGAATACTTGTAGCGGGATTTTCGTCTAACACGGAGGTTTTACTCGCTTTTGCAGGAGATATTCCAAGCCTGGCATCAGCACCAGCCTGGCCAGCCCGTATCCCTGCTACTGCGACAGTTGATGCACAGGCTGCACATCAGAGAAGATCAAATTCGGGAGATCAAAAAGAATAACGGCACTCACCAGTTTTGCTTATATAGCATTGAGAAGTTGCTTTTGCAACTTGTATATTACATTCAGGAGTATGAAGGCTGACAATAATGAAAGGAAGAAATAGTACTTGCATTTAATATTTTGCTACAGACTTATGTCCATCTTTCAGTTGGAATTGATTTCATTCCTAATTTTATTGCTGAATTTTTTTGAAGCTGATTTTCCGTTGTTTTTGTTTCGAAGATTTACATTTTTACTTAAATGACGTGATAAAAGGTGAACAACGATCATTTATCATAAATAATATTCATTAGTTATAATCATTCAAATATTGACATTACTGAAAACATTTCCAGCGCGAATTTCTAGCATGAAGGGATAAATAAGCCTAATTTGTGGTAAATTAGGTATTCATGAAATTCTGGGTTACGACCGACCCATAATTTCAATTGATAATGAATACAAATATAAAAATCAAACAAGCACTCTCATTTCAGTTATTCAGAATCGAAAAAATTATTTTTTAGGCATGTGAATACTGTATCATGAAGACATTCGTATGAGTTCTGAATAGCAGAGAAAAAGATAGCGTGTAGTTGAAATTATTGCTGACAATTAATTTATGTTTCTAAACATGATAAAAAAATGAAACACTGTTTCTTTCACTGTTCATAATGACTATTTATAATGAATCACTGTTTCTTGAATCCCCAAACACTGGTAAAAAATGTTCGTGATATACATTTTCACGGCTGCAGAGTTAGGGAGACAACCACAATACAGTTATGATCTGCTACCGTGCAGACGATTTATCAGCTAACATGCAAGTTACGTATGATGTCAGGCTACAAACTTCGCTTTTCAATGACAATTTCGTAGCAGCCTTAAATGAATGTACATCACGGTAAAGGAAACAAGGTAGGTTCAAACCAGTCTTTTTTTCGTCGACTATGTGGGTGTGCTGACGTCACAGCAACGAACCAATAGCAGCGCTCATATTGCTTCTGGTAGCACTGCTACTCCCAAATCCGTCTCCACTATTGGCCTAACGACACTGCGGTTTGGTGACGTCATCAAGTTAGTTTGAAATAAAGCCTTTCTATTGGCTACCCGAACAAGAAGAAGTGTAATTTCCCCCATAGAAATGATCCTACCTTGTTCCCTCTACCGTGATGTACATCCTACAGCACGAGAAGAGCAAAGCCAAGACATGCTGAATTGATAGCCGATAAAATAAGAGAACTTAGCCAAGCTGAAGACTTGCCTATGGGAGTACAAACGAATTAGGTAAAACTGTATTCTTCAAAATTGATACAGGGTGGCGCATAAGTAACGCACCCTTTTAAAAATTAATAATAAAAAACTATGTAAGGTATAACGATAGGGTTAATTGCAAACGATAGAGGAACTCTTAAAGTTTATTTGCATGTCGTATCCTGTCTACAGATACCCAGTGTATATTGCGGTAATAAATCTTTAAAATTTACCTTCAAAAGGGTGCGTTACTTATGCGCCACCCTGTACAAGGAGCCCCAGGCAGACTCGAGCCCCAGACAGACGCCGATATCAGCTATACTTCTCGAGCCCCAGATGAGCGTCCAACACCGGCTCGAGCCAAAATGAACGCCAGTGAAGCAGAGGACGGGACGAGGAGGGACATTTTGTAGCGAGGTCAAAGGGGCCAAGGATTAGATTATTAAACAGTTAATTCATGTATCATAAAATGCAGAGAATTTGATATCTGCAAACAATTACTGCGCGGAAGAGCATGAAGGCAAATAGAAAATGGGAAAATAATGCAACAACAGCTAGCTAAATTCCAGGAGGCGAATTCCAGGGTTCGTCAGTCAACTGTAAATAAAAGTGACGATGATTTGTTACGTAGCGGCAGCCAACCAACGATATTGGCTATTGTTGATGGTCAAAAAAGGTACATAACAGCCTCCGGCCCCAAAATCACAATGGATGCAAATGATATGCCAATTGCAATGAGAATTTTGATGGCTGAGTTACCATAAAAACAGGTCAGAGCGTTTCTAGCCTTGAACTAACCTAATCTAATTTAACCTATCCTCAAACCAAAGTAAGACGCAACGCATTATATAGGAATGTAATTATGCGGTCAGAAAATTTCTAAAACTTTCTCTAACGGCTGGAAACCATTAAATCAAGCTTCAAGACTAAGTGGAAAACCAAGGTATTTGGTTTGATAAGAACATTTTTTCTAAACCACTTGTGAAAACATTACACACAAAATATAGTGAAACTTTTTTTAACGGTATTAGAAGAACACTTGACATTACGCTAGGGTATAGGTCATTCAGTATTTATATTCAAAACAAAAAATAATCCCAGTCTCGGGCGTTCTCCTGGGGCATCACCTTTCCCAGCGCAAAATGGGACATTATTTTAAAGGCGAATTCAGGACTATTGCCCTGTAGAGTCTTTCCAATAATAAAACTTGGTTTAGTACAAAAAGCTTCCGTAATTTTTTTTCAAATTAGTCGATTCCTCATTTCAAATATTGGCCGTTGGCTTCGGAGCTCACTAAAGCCAGTGTTCCAAATATTGTGAAGCTGAGGGTTTCGAGGGTGAAAAGTTAATCTATAATATATTACTAAAATGTGTTACTCTTAATTCATGTTCTAGCTCTACAATAGTGTTTTTCATTAAAGTTGATGATTATTAATTGTAAATTTCATTTTTGGGTATCCTAAGCGTGTTCGTCGTATATCAAACTGTCAAGTACAATTCTTCGTGAAATTGTGTATGTACTAGGTTTTTGCCACAAATCTCCTCAAGGACCATTATTCAAAATTTTTTTTCAGAAGAATATAGCACAACTATAATGAGAATCCTCGGTTTTTCGCTGTAAATTTATAAATATTGTAACAGTTTACGTTTTCGTTGCTCAGTTTCTTTTTCCTAATGGCGTAGTTTAAGTTTGATTTCATTAACTGGTCATGCAAAGAACCTATTGACTCCGAGCGATGTATTCTTTTAATTCTACCACTTATGTACTGTACCTGTGTGTGCGTGCGTGTTTATACGTGGGTGTGAATACGTAAATTGGTTTTTCGATATTTCAAGCGCAATCACTGCCATTTTTTCATACCTACCATCATTTATCGGTCACTATCATGCAATCTTAAACGTGTCTATGATAGTGAAGACTCTTGCGTTCGAGGCGTTCTTGTTCAATGTCTCAAAATTTTTTTCATCACTGGGGCATTTTTTCTAACTGGAAGCAAATGAAGAGAAAATACATTTGCTATTTTGTTCTCTGTTGTTTCGACCACTGTCATGGATAGCTAACACAACGGTGGGATGTACCCAAAATATGTACATTCAAAGACCTGTCTATTACGAAATTTTATAAAATAATGCGTTCACTGCCATTAAATATCTAAAATAGTGGAAAATTTATTTTGTTTTTTCTTTGGTATTCATCAGAACAAGGAACTTTAATTGAAATATGACATTTATTCTTGACTAGCAATTGGTTCGCTTCACCGCCGCCCGCCCCCATTTTTCATTCTCCATTTCTTTCCATTTTTCCTATCAAACGCATACGTGGGTACAATCATTGTTGAAGGTCTACGAAAAATATTTCTACCTTTCGATAAATTTAATAACTTTGTATTTAAAACTCAATGTTGACGATTAATTTTAGAGAAAATAGAGTTAGTGTAGGACAAAATCTTTTTTCAAGCATCCGGCTTTTTCAAGTCGGTCACATGCGAGGGGAGGGGAGACGAGCCCGACGATTTGAGCTTTAATATTTCGCAGTCGCCCGTGTTGACTTCGTCCTCCACGGGATTAATGAAGTACTGTCCCAAATTCTTTTTTATGTTCTTTAGGATTCAATTAACGTTTTTCATTTGTCTTCAGCACACTAGAACACTCGGTTGATCACTTCAAATTTTTTGTTCATTATAGTCTGCTTTGTGAGTCTTTGTAACACTAGAACGTTTGGACAAATTATTGAACACTATATATTTTTTGTTCTTTATGGTTTAATTTGCAATTTTAATTTGTCTTCAGCGCACTATACCACTCGAACAACAACACAAATTTTATGTTCTTTACGATTTAATTAGTAATTTTTATTCGTTTTTCCAATTCTAGAACACTGGAACACATTGTTAAATGCTGGAGAACTAAAAATAGTCATATAAAAGCGTCGAAGTTTCCATATCTTGGAAGAGAGACATAAACGTGTCCTTTAAATTAACCATGGTTTCCACAGCCCCGTGCCATTAAGCCTGGCATTTCAAATCAAAATAGACACGTTAAGTATCGTTAATCTTGCTAAAACCCTTGGAATCTCTGAGACGAAGTATGTAATGTCGATCGAAGGGCTTTACTTTGCCGGTTAATCGTGTCACCTTCGAGTTCTTTTCTTTTAAATTTAGCAATTTTTAAAAAAATGATAGCGTCTTGTTGGCAAAGTGACCTTGGTGTTTTTTGCCTGCAAGAATGACTGCTGTACGTAGCCGTGCTCGGGCCTCGCTTGAGCTCATTGTTTTATATCTTGCCTCTTTTCCGCATTGTCATCCTGCAAGTTCACAGAACTTATATTCGCGGTTGCCTGCAGGACTGGCATTTGCAGTTGCCTGCAGAACTGGCATTTGCAGTTGCCTGCAGAACTGGCATTCGCAGCTGCCAGCAGAAATTGCCTTTACAGTTGCCTTCAGAACTTGCATTTGCGGTTGCCTGCAGAACTTTTATTTGCGGTTGCCTGCAGAACTTGCATTCGCAGTTGCCTGCAGAACTTGCATTCGCAGTTGCCTGCAGAACTTGCATTCGCAGTTGCCTGCAGAATTCGCATTTGCAGTTGCCTTCAGAAATTGCATCCACTGTTGCCTGCAGCTGTTTTTCCTAGCACTCATTCTGTTCTTCTCTTGGAATCATGTATCCCTAGACAATTTTATAATTTACCATTGCTAGTTTTTTCGGAATCATTTTAATTTTTCTGAAGAGTTTCTCTCGGAAATGCCAAAAATGTTGATTTATTCTTTTCAAAATTAGAATTTGACGCAATCATTTCAGAACTTGGTCTTGCAAAGCAACACTGCATTTGCTAAGAATAAGTATTTGACTATTTTATAATCCGCTTGTGGATAGCAATGCTGGAATAACAGTCCCTTAAGTTAAGATTTAGTTTTTATTAGCAGATCGGATTGACAGACCATCAGAGACTTGGTACTCAAACACTGCATCATATAACACAATTTCTTCTAGCACAGAGAAATTCATTTTTAGTGTTATCTAAATTCTCCTTCACATTACGCTACAACGGGAACATTGAGTGTTTCTCACTCAAGCTTAGAGATCGAAACATGCAGCTGGTTGAGCCACCAACTCAAGTTTAACATTTAATTTTTGACATTTTCACTTGAGATGAATAAATATGAACTGTTTAATAACCAAAATGTTTAAAAACTAAAATGTTTAATAAACAAAATGTTTGAAAACCAAAATGTTTAATAAACAAAATGTTTAAAATAAACATGAAATCTTAAATGTTTTAGTACGTTTGTCCTTCCACTGTTTATAAACGGAATTGTAGCTTGAAAAGTTAAGGCGGAAACTATTCACTTTTAAATACGGTTAGGCCTTCATTAGAGGAAAAATAGTACCTTTAATTCTGAGATATAAAGATACAGGCTTGCTTAATTTGGCTACGGAGGCTGCAGCTCCAGGCCATCTAAAGCACTAGTTGCTGTGTTCATTTTCCTCCCAATTGAAAAGAGCAATTCATGTGGCCGAGTCGAACTTCGACTATATGTAGGTATACTTCTGTTTTCTGCGTCATTTGAGTGCAAATTCTGCCATGCTGTGTGGTTCTGGTGTCATACTGGTTCAATCTGAACACATTGTCGTGCATTGTTGCAGGTCTGCAACTATCTCTGAGTGTCTATTATTTATGCATATTAATATTTACTGCGTTCCAGAAGACTTTAATTTACTTCAAAGCATTCCGAAAACATATTTCAGGCCATTCTTGGTAGTGCCACAGCAAAGTCACAAAAATAATACGTTGAAGGGTAAAAAGCATTTCCACGCTCTAAAACGGATGGTGCTTTGTCTACATACAAGAAAGTGCACTCATATTCCTAACGAAAAAACTTTCTACATGTTAAACGCTATGATTTTCGATCAAAAAAATCAACGTCTGCGACATTTCAAACCATCTAATATGTTTTCAATCTAAATCGACGATGAAATGATTGTTCTTGGGTATTTGTTTCTCAGCTTACGCAAATAATGTTTGCATGTTATTTTCGACGCCCCAAGTTGGTATGGCATTACATAGATAAGTAATTCAATATTTGTGCGCGGTTTAAATCTTAACCGAAAAATGGTAATAACACGTTGCAGGTCAATTTTTTATTGTAACTGTTCGATAAAAGTATTGACCTTCCACGAGGGTCGGCTGTGGGACTTCAACTGTTTTTGATCTACGTCAATGAGGCTTTTAGACATGCTGTACTTCATTTTTTGATTTTCATCCTGTTTGTCGACGGAAGTACTTCTTCTCTCTTCAACCCTTCCTTGGCGTTTATGTTTGAAACAGTCAAAATAATTCAAAATAATAATCGAGCCTATGAATAGGCCTCAATACTAGGCAGTCATCTAATGCTTTTTTAATACTAATTTTATTATTAAAATTTTTATTTTATTTTATCATTAAATTTTTATTCATTTTTATTATTAAATTTTTATTTGAATTTATTTATTATTTATTTATTTAACATTTTTTATATTATTTAATTTTATTTATAATGTATTAGAAATTTAATTCAAAAATATTCTAATAATTTAACATTTAAATCTAATGCTTATTTAAATGCTTATTCGGAAAAAATCCGAACTAGGAACTAAAAAATGTGCACCCTTGAATTATTTCCATTTAAAATAAATAGAATTTTAATTTTGATTTACCTCTGCTGAGCAGTGAGTGGACGCCAATGAATTTAGTTAAAATAACTCATTGCAGCCGAAACTTCCCCATACATGTAGATTAATGGAAACTTTTACTACTGATGTCGACGGAAAAAACACCTGAATCGCTCGTGGAGATATAGTTATATGATGTTTTTTGTACAGGGTTCTTGGGTTATAAGAGGACATTTTTTGCACGTCAAATAAGCAATAACATTTTAACAAAAAATTATACATTTTCATCAAATTTAAACTATTACCTTTGATGA
Source organism: Platorchestia sp. MABIK (assembly GCA_014220935.1). Lineage (NCBI taxonomy): Eukaryota > Metazoa > Arthropoda > Malacostraca > Amphipoda > Talitridae > Platorchestia > Platorchestia sp. MABIK. The sequence goes on along the minus strand of JACJUY010003986.1, from coordinate 922 downwards.
GACATCGTATCAAATTATTCTATGAAACCACCATTGGCTTCTTTGACTTCTTTTAACAGGGTTCGTAACCGTTGACCAGTTGAAATTGAGCGCTCGTTATTAATTTTGCACATCCCTTCGACAATGGCTTTTTTCAGGAAAGCTTTGCTAATAGTTTCCCTTTTGACGTAATGACCCATAGGAATTACATCCGCCGAGTTTAGAGGCCAAATGATTGTAAAATTCTCTAATAACCAGTCTTGGGTTACTATGGCATTGTGAGGAGGAGTTGAGTCTTGTTGAATGACTTTTGGCCTTAATAGGATACATTAATTTGTATATCATCTAGGTGTATTTCCTCTAAGATATTTCAAAACCCAATGATGTACCAACTTTTTTGTGCCATCTTTATTGGAAATAAACTGTTTTTTCTTGTCTATCAAGGGCTTAACAACCGTTTTTAGTACATCACTGCTGTACCCAGCAGCTTAAGCCCTAAGGTTCTGTGGGAAAATATAAGGGAACATAATATGACCTCCACTACTTATAAATCTTAAAACTCTCACATTAGGCATAAATTTGGTGTGGATCACCGTGTGTGCTTCAGAATGATAGGCACATAGCCCCTGCCATTCAATGAGTAAATTTTCAGAACCTGATCGAAATTTTTTTCGTCAGGGGAAATCTGAAGCATGCCATGTTCAATTGTTCATGCCTTTTGACTTAATTAAGTAACTGTTTTGATCGCATGAGACGGGTTTCATGTGTCCTTGTTAATACGAATTAGTCGTTCCTTATTACATGACTAGTGTTGAATGCTTTGATGCACCACAATTATGGAAGTCCACTCTGATACTTAGAGTTCTTTGGCGAACAGAATATATCCAAACCTAAACGACTCTGAAGACTGTAGATATACTAATATATCAAAATTCAACGAAAC